>JAVSBS010005537.1:0-57658 GCA_033124195.1 Coracias cyanogaster | reverse complement strand
CCGCGATCCAGGACATCCGCGCCTGCCATGAGCGCGGCCAGCCCGTTCTGGTGGGCACCTCGTCGATCGAGAACTCGGAGATCATCGCTCAGCTGCTCACGGCCGAGAAGCTGCCACACGAAGTGCTCAATGCCAAGCAGCACGACCGCGAAGCGACCATCGTCGCCAACGCCGGCCGTCCGGGCGCGGTGACCATCGCCACCAACATGGCCGGCCGTGGTACCGACATCGTGCTGGGCGGTTCGTTGGAAGCAGAGCTCCACGCGCTGGGCGAGGACGCGACCGACGAGCAGAAGGCCGCGGTCAAGGCCGACTGGCAGAAGCGCCACGAGGCAGTGAAGGCGGCGGGCGGCCTGCACATCGTCGGCACCGAGCGCCATGAGTCGCGCCGTATCGACAACCAGTTGCGTGGCCGTTCGGGCCGCCAGGGTGACCCGGGTTCGTCCCGCTTCTACCTGTCGCTGGAAGACAACCTGATGCGCATCTTCGCCTCCGATCGGGTGAAGAACTTTATGAAGGTCTTTTTGACCTTCATGGGACACAACCTGTTGTAGTGAGGAAGATAACCTGGTGGGTAAGTAAGTGGAGAAAGAGCAAGGACACAAGGGAGAAAAGACACAATAATGACGGTCAGTACCCTACCCATATTTTGAAGGTTTCTCTGCAAAAATATTTACAGATATTTGGATAGAACCTTTCTAAAACAAAAGCTAAAATTTTCATATATCAATATATTGATATATTATCATCATAGATAAACATATTGTACCCCAAATGAAGCTCTGTAAGCAAAGTCCTGAAGGATACAGTAAACAATTCAATAATTTTCTTCTTGCATAAACTCCAGCAGTCCAGAGCTCTTTAGTCACCAGGCTTAGTTTTCAATCATAAAAAAAAAAAAAAGCTTTTTCTGAAAGAATGCCAATATCCACAAGCTTCATAAAAGAAAGTTCCTCTTTTTTGACATGATTACCCCAATCCAATTAAGAACTATGCTTGTCGCATCTTGGAAAATTAACTATCTTCACAGAGGGCAAGTGCTATCATTTGGAGAGGTTACAATAAATTACTTATAAACAACAACAAAAAAGATTAATTCCTGCTCTAAGTAGCAAACTCTTTACAAACCTAATTAAAGAGCAAAATTCAGCATCCTGAAGTGACTCTGAGATGGTTCCCACTTGCAGAATAGAAGTCTGTGTTTAAATGGAACACATTTGGGAAAGAGAAGGAAAGAACAAAATGAATAATATAAAAGATGAGAAACAGGATTTTGTACAAATGCATTATGAATATCAACACACCCCAACACCAGAACAGCAAGGGCATCATTATTGTGGAATTGGCTTTGTTGTCATTCAACGCCTAAAATCTGTGCTTAGTATCCTTCTCTCACAACACTGTTACAATTCATAAATAATTAACCAAAGCCTTTTGTAAAAAGTTTCTGTTTACAAGGTTACTCTGTAAGTTAAAATGTTTCCCCTCAGATCTCTACTGTAAAGCATCTGTGGGTAGATTTACATGATGAAGTTGACAGATTTGTATTTTGACAGTACATCTGTCATCTTCGCTTCGTGTGTCAAGAGGTCAGGTGTGCACTTGGTGTTATCAGGTGGCTCATTAGTGTCCTGTGGGATATGCTACCTTGTCTGCTTTACTTTAAGTGACAAAAAAAAAATGTTGTTTTTAGCCCTTGCTGCAAGAATTCACCTCCCCTTCGCAAATTGCTTATATTTTCCTGGTGTCAGAAGATTTGAATGAATTCGTAGTGCATGTACAGAGAAAATGTCTAGGGACATGGCACCACGTAGAGAGAAAGATGGATTCCTTCACACCCCTCCCAGTCAATCTGGGCAGCTAAGGGTGCAGAGTACCCCCAGGGCCTCTTCTTTACAGGACCTGAAATACATATTTAGATGCTCAGCACAGTCACCTTACAACTTGCACAGTCTCTGTCAAATAAATGGGCATTAACCACTGCCAACAAGCCACCAGCTCACTGCTAACCACCATTAGGCATTTAGACTCTCTACAGGGGCAAGGCTGAGCCCACAGGCTGTGAAAGCCACGGTCTAAAGCCGAGTAGTTTCCCCATTACTTTCCAAAGACTGTGTAAAAGTTTTTGAAAGTAGCAGTACCGTTTTCTGTACTCTTCCTGCAATATTCCTCATGGATTTGCTAATGCCTCCTGCTGTCTGCAGGCACAGCTTCAAAGAGCAAACTAGAGAACATCATTGCACATTCATCTGGACCTGTGTGAACTCATCAACTCCAGGAATTTCATATGAATCCAAGTGAGAGCGGAGTTCAGTCCTGTGACTACCAGTGCTGTTTTACAAAGCACCTATTTTATTTTGTTGGGACTTAGAGTAATGCATTTCACATTGATTTTACCACTGTAGTAGATTACTTTGTGGGCCACTTAATTTAAAGGGTAAGTAAACAGCTGACAGTTTTGCTTGCAAATCACTTGTTCTAGTGAATTTTAAGCAATGGGAATATTTGTCAAAAAACGTGGTAGATAAAATATTATTGTGTTTCTGTAAACTAGAACATCAGTCAACACATGAGTTTGAGTGGGTCCGACCACTGCTATACAACAGACAAACAGATTCTGTACCCAATTTTTTGTTATCTTTTATGCTACCCTTCCACTTCTGCAACGTTCCTCACCTCTTTCTTGTGGTGGCTGATGGATGGCATTGTCGATGTGCCTTTAAGGTGTATGAAAATTACTTTTCCATTTATCCATGGCTCTCTGAGGTCTCAGGCATATGAAGGCTAAAGGTCAACTGTCCTTGAAAAGTCTATTGAATAACTGTATATAAATAATACAGAGTATCTTGAGGTAGAGTTGTCTTACCAGTGTTACCTTGTTACTCTTCTGGCTCCCTGTAGAGATCATTTGTGGAACTGGAGGAACCTTGCCTCTCTTAGCTTTCTTTTCATGTCTAAACCAAACTCCCTCTACTCGGAAGATGTTTCCTGACTGGAAGGCATTCCTGTGAAAAACCTCCCTGATAATTCTAATTCAAAAAAAAGAAAAACTATGTGAAGAAAGTGCATCCACCCACAACCTTGAGTTGCCCAAGAGCACAAATGAGGACTATATAGCCAAGAGCCATGAGTGGAATTAGCAAACCTTTACCCAGTGCACACCTTAAAGAGCAAAAGGGATGCTGGATTCCTGGAATTTGTACATTTTCATGTAAATACCCCTACTAATCTGTGGAACTTTCTGTCAGTATAGATTGTCATGAGGTGAAACATAACTCCAGTGAGCAGACAAAATGTCTGTGTTCCTGTTCCTCTGCTGAGAAGTCTTCAGTGCCTAAATACCAAGATCTAAATGGAAAGAGTCCATTCTGCAAAATTTCACTCACAAAGGTTAAAAAACTTTTATCCCCTAAATAAAGAAGTGACTGCTAGTGCTGGATTATCCAATAGCCCTAAATAACCACTACTTGGAAGATACGATGCTGAGGCAGACAACTATACATGAAAGAGTTAAAGTATCTTTAAAAGTTACTGCCCCCCAGCTACAACCTTCACAGTAGTTTGAGCTACCTCATTTCATATCTCCGTAGACCAAAAGTATTTCTGGTACCTGCATCTCAGCTAAGACTAGTACCTTGTTAAGAAACACTGCCTAATCACTCATGACCTGACCATGCCTTTAGATACCTTCCAAAATGAAAAACTTCTGTTGGCTAGAAGAGATGTGTCAGTGTCTGAACTTCAGTCCCAGAAGGGTGTACAAAGGCTGAATACACAATCTTCTTTCCTCACTGTATGTTATGGGCAATGCGAGGGAAGCCAGAGTTGACATTTCACTTAGTGTCCCTCATGTTTGCAGCTTTGACAAGGCATTACAGCTCAAAAGACCGAAAGCTGTATTCATTTCCAGGACCCACCTTGGGCTGATACAATGCAACAGTGGCATTGATTATTCTGGCACGATTTCATTAACTATTATTTTGTGTAAATGATCATAATAACAAACTTTTTACCTGTGATACCAAAACTGCTCTTCTTTGGAGTGCACGTAATTTTTATCAGTATTAATGGGAATGTCACACACAGAGCAGGGTAGAATGGCCCCTGAAGTGTTCTAACAGCAGTATTAATTTCTCCTGGTGGGTGACTTTGTCCTCATAACAATAATAAAGCTACAGTACTTTACAAAATGCAAGAGGTCTCTTGAAGGTTGGAACAGGCTGTTATTCTAACCTATTACCTTTGTGAATTTGCATCCAAATTAGAAAAATCTGGTAACTGAGACATACTCACACAGGGTTCTAGACATTAAATTACCAGCTGAAAACACTGCTGAGGTGTTTTTTGGTTTGGGGTGGTTGGGTTTGGTTTTTTTTTTGGTGGGTTGGTTGTTTCTTTTAAAGAGTAACTAACAAGAAAAAGACAGAGAAAATCAGTGGGAGATACGCTGCTTATTCATTCAGGAAAAGTCATCATTTGGAAAAAACCTCCAATTTTTATCACTGTCGAGATAATCTTGCTTTTGCAAAGGAAATCTAGTTGCTCAGCTGAACACTAAGGTAACTGAAGTGGAAAATAGTACATACTCCACATTTTCAGATGTGGGAGTCTTATTTCCATACAGCAAGAATCTCTGCAGCCATAACCTTCAAAACACGTCCTCATGAACACAACATAACCAGCACATTCCAAATTCCAAGGTGAGCAGACCTATTCTGAGTCTGCCCAGAATTATCACCACAATGCAGTGCTTGGGGACACTGTGCTGCAAAAAACCAGTCCTTTAAATGCCATTACTGCAGTTTAGAGGCATTTATTTATCCTAAATAGTTAACAGTTTGTTACAGGATCATCTATATTTCAGTAGATATAGAATTGTCTCTTGTTATGACAGAAGTCTTAACTGTTCTCTTACCTCAGGGTCTGTTCAGTCTGCAAGCAAATCGTTAGTTTTCCAAGACATTTTCTATTGTTGTAGGTTTGTTATGAACTAACTCTTGAGAAAATTTACAGTGAACGTAAAAATTTTATCCTCTCTCTTTAGGTACATTCTAAAACAAATCCTTGAAGATAATGGACTTAGAGGTAAATGAAAATGGAATAAAATCTGCTGTGGATTTAACAGAGTTGTAGAACATAAGAGAAACCTTGCAGTGATTCCTATTAAGATAATTTATTTTCTAGATAAAGAAAATTCAATGTATCTAGTTTAAGCTATATATCAAAGCATTTATTTTGATACCACAGATATTTTCTTATTTAATTGGAGAAGATAAGGAAGGTGGTAAGGAAATGGCTAAAGAGTGAACAATGGCACTTTCTGTTCAAAATGAGATAGGATGGAGCTCCTCACCAGCCAGTCTTGGTAGTGTTCAACCACAGCCTTGCAAAGGGACACATGGAAAACCACAACACAGGGAACAGGCAGCACCTCATGACCTCAGCCTGGGAGAGAAACTGTAGGGGACCTTCTGCAGCACAAACTTCAAGGCCACTCTCCGAGGTAGATTCAGTAAGAACATATGGTATCAGCAAGGAGGCATGAGCCGAGCAAAGCAAGCCTAGAATATTAGTTGAGCAGTTGCTGACTGTGAAGCGCTGGTGTGGTGCAGCTATGAAAAGGGGAAAAGCAACATAGGCTGTAGAAAGTGAAGTGTTTGCAGCAGAGATGGGGAAGTGCTAATGACACACTAGAAAATGGGCAATGGCAGACTTCAAAGTGCCTAATTCTAGATTCACCTAAATTGCAAGGAATGCAAGGAGGTCTACAAAGATAGGCAGATTAAAAAAAAGGAGATGAGAGGCCACGGTTATTTTATGTCTACTGAAATATCACCTAGGTGAAGGAAAATACATCATGGTCATCCTAATGAGGGGAGAAAAGGATTCAGTTAAGAAATAAGATATAAGTATAATCAGGATGTGAACTGGTTCGGCTTGGATATTAGAATAAGATCTCATCAGAGAAGTGCGTTTCTGCAACATTCTTTGTCAGCAATTGTGTGGCACAACATTCACATTAAGACCAAGAGGATTACTTTATGAACCAGACTAGGAGACAGTGCCTGCCCAAGAAAACGACCGGACGTGATGACCCACAGGTTTTAGCCACACAGAAGCTTAACAGTGGGATGAAAACTGCGGTTTCTAAGAGATTGCAAGCTTACAAAATCCGCTCTCCTAGAACAAACAAACTCAGTCATTTACATAGAGAACACACCAAGAATCTGGGACGCTGATCTCTTCTACTAACAGAGCTGCTGGCAAAGACTTTAATTTTGCTATCGCTCAGCAGAAGAGGAATGCTGGCGTCAGATGCCAGACAACAGCATTAGAAGAAGCAGCAATCCCCCAAAAAGAGACAGGCGTATATTATAGCTTTTGTGCAATGAGTCAGAAAAAGCTGTACATCAACCCAGGATCCTCTGGAACAGAGCTGATTTAAGAAAATAATATCTCTGCCATGGGCTGAAGATCTAGGAAGGAAAAGTAACTCATTTGGGCTGTATTTCATACTCCTATGCTATCAAACTTATGTTGTAGTTTCTCCTTTCTTCAGCGGCAGAGCGAGCTCCTTCCAGGTGGCTATTGCAAAGCATGTAACATATTGTACCACTTTTTGGGTAAGCATGTTCCATGCCTTAAATGGACAGCCTTAGTTAGACATAAGAAGTTTTGGCTTGGTTCTCTATTCTGCCACAAACACAGTGCATGAGCACTGGCAAGTAATTTATTTTCTTTGGATTTATCTTCAAAAAAGAGAAAAATAATAACTTTTCCCTAAAATTCTTGTTTGTCCCCTAAAAACATAGTTTTTACTATGCCTTTGTGGAGCACTTACCTAAAGACATAAATAAATAAATAATGCCACTCACAGGCCAACACTGTACAAACAGTAAATGAAAATGGTCTCCTACTGATGACACTGTTGAATACATATGCACAGAAACAGTAGAAATAAAGGCAATTTTAAAATTTAATCAGAAAATCAAAACAATGGAAAAATATTAGGAATATAGAGCTCATGAGGGCAAGCAGAGATTGCTGTTCAGTTGTCCAGCACAGAGCAGAATATCTTGACTTATCACCGAGTACAATGACCACTAGGATCCCAGCTGTAATTAAATACATAATTGAAAGTGAACTAAACCAGAGAAATCAAAACTAAAAAACACAAGTCCAGATCCTCCCACCACAGACTTCGATGGAATTACCTGGCTGAAAATTCCCACTCACTCTAGCAAACCAAACACTTAAAATTATTACTCTGAACAGCTTCACACTGCCGATAGTGCCTTTTCCATAAACTAGAAAGCTTATGCACAATGACCTAAATAGTACAACACACACTTTTTTTCTTTTGTGGCTTTTCTGCCTATATAAAAATTAGATGTACATTGTTACCCTAGTATTTACATAAAGCATGACAATGAATTCAGTAGCTGGGTCAGCAGCAGTTCATCTGCACAGTAGCCATCTGCATCGCAGCATTTCACTCTGTTTCAATGCATCTCAAGTCACAAAATGATGATGTCATGGGGAACACACTGGCTACTGCTTCACCTCAACTTACTCTTCTATTCATGAAGACTGATGACAAAAAACAGTAATGGGCAAATAAGAAAAACAGTATGAAACGCGTCTACAATAATATGGAACAATTATGTGTCACAAAATGTAACCGCTTGGAAATTCAGTCTGTCAAGGAACTGGACATTTAATTATTATAATCATTCTAAAGAAGAACTAATTGAAACTGAAGATTCACTTTTATCTAGAATTTTGCTTATGAATTTTAAGTATGTTACCTATTAGGATATAACCAAAGCTATGAAAATCCAAACAAATTACTCTCCTTCCAGTAAGCCTTCCTTATGCAGTACAAGCACGCTCTCTTTTTTTTTTTTGAGGCATTTGAATGAATATTTCTAGCTAATGGCTAAATTCTTTTCCATATCTAGATTCAAAGAGGCAAGGAATATGTATACTTTGCTATTCCCCTAGAGAATGGATTTATTTTAGGACAAGAAAAACTATGTCTACTTTCAAAATTTTTCTCTTCCTCATGCTTTCCTGCCATCACTTATGAATGTAAAAGTTAAACTACCTAGAACTATCTAAGGAAATAAATCTAATTGCACAGATATAACCAAAGTATGCCCTACAATAATTGCTACTGATTTATAAGTTCTGTCTTTTCACCTTCATACAACCTTGATAGTTACTAAATCACACTTGAAGATACACTAAGACATAATTTACTAACACTGTCCTGCCAACTCACTTAGAATTGGGATCAGCGTTGTATTTTTTTGTTGTACTTTATGTGAGAAGTACCTCAGACAAATCCATAGAATCATAGAATCATTTAGACCGCAAAAGACTTAAAGATCATCTGTATCAGTTCTATGACCCCTAGGTTACATTCATGTTCTAAACTCATGTAAAACAATTTTACGTATCTTAGTGTCATTAAGAAAGTCTTATCCTTGATGCCTTGCAGAAGTTCATGCGTGTGCTTTCACAAATTTCTGCTAGTTGTCCAAGTCTTGGGAATCCAAGGTGCATTTCAGGTAGAACCAAATCTCCTTACTTTTTCTTGTGATGAAAAGTACCATTCTGTATAGCAAAATCCAGGTCCAAAAACAGCGGCCACTGCTCAAAGGAGAAGTATTGTCCTTTTTGCAGGCTAATTTTCAAGTTCAAGGAATTAAGTCAACAACATCATCACAAAAAAGGGTCTCTGTGTAACAGCCAAGCAACAGTTGCCCATGCCATTGTGCCGGTGGTGTCCCACAGGTTTATCCTTTGCTACCGTGTTACCTGTAAAAAGAGGAAAGAGTTACCTACACAGAAACATAGAATCCTTCTGGTTGGAAGAGACCTTCAAGGCCATCCAGTCCAACCAATAACCCAGTGCTGCCAGGTCACCACAAGGGTGATAACACATGTTTTCTTGCTGCAAAGGAACAGTATACACAAATACATCATGAACAAACTTGCCCCAGCCATACCTCTATACCCTGCAGAGAAACAGAATCTGTATGTCAGTGTTAACTACACTGTTACTCAATATTATAAGGGAGATCTGCAGATTAAAAAATGACCGTTCAGTATGAAATTTGCCACCAACATCTTCTGGAAATCATCTACTTCTATGCTCCTACTTGCCTAGCATCATTTTCAACACAAATGCCAACAGCACAGCTGTACAACTTGCATCCCAAAAGAGCACCCATGCAAACAGCTACCCATTCCCAACAGACCATTTCATGGGAAAGAGCTAGGGATCAGACAGGACACGGTCTGCAGAGGGGATGAATAGTTCCTGCAGCAGAATCCATTCCCAGATAACACATCTCCCATGGGCCCCTGTGGCGTCTTCCCCTTAAAACCATACACATGCTCAGTGAGGTGCTTCAGGGATGTATGAGCAAGCATTAATGCACACCCAGAATGCACAGACCCAGTGGGCTTGGCTCCATGGTGAGAAAGGGTACCATCAAAAATGGATGGAAAGTGGATGAGAGAGGGCCGCCTGCAAGGAGGAAAGCTTTGTCAGCTCTGTTCTGTAGTGCCTAGACATGCAACAAAGCTAAACAGACACTCAGCAGAGAGAAGTTTTTATTTCCTTTCCTGAGGTA
This sequence comes from Coracias cyanogaster, assembly GCA_033124195.1. Lineage (NCBI taxonomy): Eukaryota > Metazoa > Chordata > Aves > Coraciiformes > Coraciidae > Coracias > Coracias cyanogaster. Next base: position 48,014 of record JAVSBS010005537.1, on the reverse strand, counting down.
ACTAAGAGACAAGCTCCTCAGCTTTTCACGTTTTACCTGTCCCACTCAGCTACTAGCTATTCATCTAAATACTGAGTAGCGTCAGGAGTCTCCTGTGCTTCATAGACTTCAAGTTACTCTAATATTTTCACAAAATGAAAAGATAGAGGACTTAAAATTGATTAAATGGCATTTCTTTCAGTGTATAATTAACCTGTGGAAGTCATTGTCCCGACTAGCACTGATCCCAGGGTCTTAGAAAGCTTTAAGAATTGATTCAAAATTTAAATGGTAATGAGATCATCTCATTAACATAGAAAAAAAATTAATATGGGATGGATCTTAACTCTTGTGTTTCAGACATAAGCCAACCATTAAATTGGAAGAATCTCATGTATGTGTACTTTTCCTATAATTGTCCACAAGGGTTTTGCGGTGTCTTTCTGATGTAAGTATCCCAGCATTGAGACACACAGGCTGCTGTAGGGTTTGGTCTACTGGTCTGACAGTTCATACCATCCTCTTTGTGTAAAGTTTTAATAGTGCACTCAAGACACACTTTGTTAATTGAGCTGAGTTTGGACAAATCTTTGGTTCACTTTTAAAATAAAAAAGTTATATCATACTTTCTTTTTACCCATTAGAAGGGAAATTTTCTTTCTATTCTATTCTCTTCCCAGTTCAACATTGCCTGTGTCAGAATCTGGAGTCACCATTACTCATTATATTTGTGCAACAACTATATCTTGATAGACAGAGAAAACCACCCACAAGACAGGCAAAATACTACAAAGAAAATGTGGATGCCAGGACAGATTCTGTAGCACAGCTTTTACTGTCTAGCAAGCAGACATCTGCACATAAGCTTGTCATCCAGGGCTTCCTTAAGGTACAGGAGAGAAAAAGTACTTGTGGGAACACTGTTGTGGATGGACACAGTCAGGCTGTGAGATCACTCATTTCTCCCCATGGGACTTTGGAGCGTCCTAAAGAACTCAGCTTCCACTCAGGGTGGAAGCACACCTGCAGCTGGGCATAACACATCCCACGCACAAAACCTTGGACAAATCATGTCCCTTCTTACTTGGGCCAATAAAGAAGACAAGTTTCACGATTTCCGACTGATTCTCCAAAGGTGTAATATTAAAAGCTAGCAACAGAAGCACAAAATGTGGTGATAGTATGACAAGCTCTCAGCTTTTGGAAATGTCACAATCAATATGTTCCTTATGCTGGTACTAATCATACACACAAGAAACTACAGCCCTGCTTTAACATGCTCAAATCTAAAACAATACAGGGCAGCAAAAGAAAACCAAAACCGTGCAAGGAAAATAAGCGGTTGTCGTGCCACTAATACAGTAGCATGATTCACATCCAAGCACAAGGGCCAATTGTTTGCTTATCCTTTCAATTAAATGCCCCTCAAAAAATTCTCCTATGGTGATAAAAATCCATGCAAGATGCATCACTCTACATCCCAGCAAAGAGAGGAAGTGTTTAATAAAACAACATTTGCCCTCGTATTGCTACAGCCTGCCCTCTGTTAGACCCACACAAACTCACTGGAGTCGATGAATTTGCACAGGACTAATTGCAGGCAGGATGATTTGTCCCACTCCAGCTTTATAAAGACATTTCTAAACTCATCATAATAAATTTCCATATTCTGTAGTTTGCAATATTTGTCATGGATAATCAAATAAATGATCCATGCTAAATTTGCCCTTCTATTATTAAACTCCCACTGACTGAGGCTGCCTCTTTTCACTGTTTAGGAGCAAGAGTCATGGGCACAGGTTTATATGACTCATGTGGTCAGTCGACCTCAATGAACTAAAAGACAACTATTGGTAGGAAGGGAGAGAGAGCTGCATGAATGAGGACTTGATACCTGAGGCCTTCAAACATCAATGACAACATAAAGTTCTTTCTTCTACCTTTTAGCCCTCTAGTATCTGTTGAAGGCATAAAGGATATTTAATCCTGGATTATTCTTTATCAATAAGGTCTTTTTTGTATAAATTACTAGCTCTCTTTGATATGTCCAGAGATGGAGTTGTCTTATTCAGTATCTAGAATACCTACCTCACCATTCTCACCCTTCAGTGTGATGCTACAACAACTACCCCTTCTCTATAGATGAGTAATTAAAAGCTATTGCCCGTGAAATAACGTAAAGGCTGAGAGTAATCTGTGTCCTGCAATAACTGACTGCCAGTTGCTGACACTGATTCTAGAGTGTGCAGGTCAACTTTCAGGTGTAGTAGCTATCAGAGGAGAACAGCAGGACCTAGGCATACTAACGACTACATTTTAGGCATTTGATAAATATCATTGATTTCCAATAGTTCCTCTGATCTTAAGAACAGAAACAGGGTTTTTCAGACTGGTAGGTTTGGCCAGATTTTACCAGCAAGCCTGCCCCCATGCAATGGCTGTAGCTGGGCTCTAGATTATTGACACCACACCACAGCTGCCCAAACCATCTAATTCTCTCTTTCATCCAGAAATTAGTAGATTTCACTCCTTAGAACAGCCATTACTAAAAAACATTTGGTGTCAGTATTTTCTTATTAACTCAGACTGTAGCCTAATCAACACTCATTCCCAATTGGAAGAGACTGTAAAGGGAAAAGCTGAACATATGTCTTTCCTTGCTACAGCCTGCTGAAGACTCCTGCTTTATGATAGATTTAGATATGCAGTTTGCTAAGACCTGTTGAACTTCAATGCATTGAACTAATTTTAGGTTAAGCAAACAGAGAACATTCTATTTTCTCTCTACTGGCTGTTAATTAAGAAATACAATGGCATGACAAAAGTGCTTGTTCTGTTTTTTAAAAGCTGTCTACAGAACAGTCTGTAATTAGAAATTATCTGAACATCCTGTTTTCTAGTGGTGCTCAATGTCCCACAGCTCCCACTGACATCAGAGCAACAAACTGCCCAAGACAGGCTGGTACTTTCAAAAGCCAAAAAAGGCTTTCCAGTAGCACAGGAATCTGACTTTAGGTGGCACTGGTAAAGCCTTTGGATCCATGTCCTCAGTCTGTAGATTGAAGAATTGATCCTGGAACATGATCATCCCTCTAGCACTAGTCACAATGGAATAGTTTCTTCGTTCACTAAATACTGAAGCAGGGCCTTCTTCAGTTTGACTCCAGCACGCAATAGCTTCACCGGGCTGGCAGTGAAGGGGCAGTTCTGACACAACACTTCCCTCTCTACAAGAACTGCATTAATCACCGCTTTCCAAAACATTGAGGAGTCCAGTACTGGTGCTCACACCCGCAGTTGCAATGCAATAAGCAAGTGCTATCAGCAGACTGCCACCTTTAAATATAGGTGATCTCTGTACTTGCCTTTGTGGTTTTGACTTTATTTCCACTGCTGCAAGACCAACCTGAATAGTCTGGTAGCACTTTACAATCCTCTCCATCCAAGCAGGGGTTCATATGGCACCACCACTTCTGTAGGACAATGGAAGCTAGAAAAAGAAATGGGAAAGAGAAACAGAATATGATTTTTTTTTTTTTAATTACTGTTGGGTTTAGTGAGGAGGTTGTCTGTGTGATGCTCAGTTGTTTGATTTCAAAATGTAGAACCAACAGTTACTGTTTTAATAGCTAACCAAACTGATTGCATTCGAGCTAAAAATGCAGCTAAAAAACTTCACCGGCACACAGAAGGGTAAAGATCATATGCAAATGGTGAAGAAGGGCAAGCACTCCCAGAGACTGATTCCAACATTCCAGCTGACCTCTGGAAGTGTCTTTCTATCTAGACTGACTACAAAGATGACTTGCCTCCTCCATTTACATGCTTCAGTCAAGTAACTGCTATAAGGCAGAATGAAACTAAAGCTTCTTGTCTAACCCAGATATGCATATGAGACTGGACGAAGAAGTGCCAGTTTTTCCCTTCACTGGGTGAGAAAATAGAATCGCACAGAGGTGTAAATATGTGAGGTCTGTCAGCAAATAGTGCAGATAAGAACGTGGAAACTACTGGAAAGCAGTAGATTAACTAAAAATCTACCTGCAGTGACACTGCCAGTTTTGCAGTATGTTTTGGAAGACTACAAAGGTAGCACACCTCAACTGTGCAAATTTTTTAATTTTCTACCCTTAAGTCAATTTCCATTAACAAGACCATGCTTGTTATTTTTCCAAATGTAGTCATGGCTTTATAGTACTACTGTTAACAACAGAAATACTTTCCCTCAAACAGCTGCAAACATCTGCAGGTATTTCTCAGTTTTGCACTGTTCATGGAATTAATGAAATCCCAGAAAATTATTATGAAATAGGCAATCCTATATACTCTAAATGGGATTCCAAAATAAAATAGGGCTTAAAATGTTGCTTTAGTTAGTTTGCATTATGCTAGTATGTGCACAAAATATTGAACTGCATGCTTTGAAAGATACCACATCCAAAAGAGATGAACAAAAATAATACAGTCTACTTGCAAAGCACTTTTTTTCTTTTTAATTTCAAGGTAGATTCGTATGTCTGCAACCTTCAAATGAGGGTGACAAGCAGGGCAAACTGACACCAGGATATTGCTGAAATGTTCATTCAATTACTTTTGTTTTACACTTTCAATCTAGGCCTACATAAAAAACACTATGAAAAATAGACTTCTGGAACACCAGTTTGGCTTTTATAAACTATTATTTCAATGTCAAAAAATTATGAAATAAATGCACGATTCCTTTCACCAGTCATTTGGATCTTAGATAATTTGCATTGATGTTGATTGACTGTTGACAAAATGGGTGAAACCTGACTGAGCTTCCTAGGAGGTAAAGGCTCATTTCTACTCAAGACATAGGTCCAGTCACCTATTTTAGCTATTTTAATTCTGCTTCTTTCTAAATTTGTTTCAATTTCTGTATGACATTTATTTCAGGTAAACACGAGCAAGTCTAGAAGGCAAGATTTAATAAGGCTGAGGGCATGTGCAGATCCTTAAGCAAGCAGGAGATCCTGGTAGCAAGCTTGCTGTATCTTCAGAGCTCTGCTTCAAGGCCAGCAAGTCCTCCTAGGAGACCTGGCTACCACATGACACTGCTCTGCACAGAGCTGTTGTGAGTGCGGATGTGATGACATGCTGAAATTTTGTCTTCACTCTGACATGTGAACATGCTCTCATATATTTAGTGCTACCCTAAAAACCTAAGTTCAACTTCAGATCTTGAAAAGCACCTGTCACTCACCTGTCTCCTGCAGGTACCTAGAATCCCTTGTGTCTCAGTCATTCTGATAACTTATTGGATCCAACCCTTCACATACTGTTTGGGGTGAAATATGTTTTGAGACCACAAAAAAATGCACAAAACATGGCAGGTTTAATTTATCTATGCAACCTGCATCAACCTGCTCCTATCACCTGATAAAAAAGGAAAAAGGCATTAGTTGACTGGCCAGAAGTGCAGCTCAGGAGTGGGTTCATACAGTATTCTTGACCAATTGTGTCCATGCACCTTCCTGGTCTAGGTGGAACAGAGGATAATGAAACTAGCCCATCATCTCCAGCAGTACTGTCTTCCACTAAAACAAGCACAAATGTGAATGGAAAATGTTGCTGAGTCAACCTGTAACTCAAACAAGACCCACAAGCTCTTCAGTGAACTGCATACTTTACCTTCTATTCATCTCCTGTTTAGACACTTTCATGGAAGGTGACTCCTACTCTTCTGTTGACTGATTTCTATTCTGTTCCTCTCCTCAGAGTAATGGCAACACTTTCAAATAGTTAATACAGATCTCATTCCATTTGCTTCCAGCAAATCCCCAGTTCTTTGCTGTAGCAATCCACTAATTCTTACATCCATTTTGCCTCCAATTTCTTTGTAGTTGTAATGTCCACTTTGCTGATCTATATGTTGTAACGGGATGTTTGTGTCAAACACCCCTGAGATTAGTCCATTAAAATTCTCCACCAGAGCCTTAGGCTCATCTTCATAGCTGGAGTTCTTTAACTATTGTCCCTGTAACTGTGTAACTCACTTGAGGTTATAAAGGCTTCTTCTTTTCACACTGAGGTACTCTTGGAGAAGTTTTGACAGATGACTTTTCAAAAAAATGAGAGCAGCTATATCACTTTCATACACAACCACCCTCATGAAGGGAAAGGAGACTACTTTAGTTTGGCATTAGCCAACTGATCTGCTGGAAGCCAGCCAGAAACCCTGTCAGAAATAAATCTTCTGCTGACATCATTCCATGCATGATCACTTCAGGGAAACAGTAGGTTCCTGGAGAGTAAAACCAAAAGGTGTCAATGCATCCTCTCATCTTGCCTCATGCAGCTCACTGTTTTATGCCCCTAGTTGTGTTTGACTACACAGTGTCTTCCAAGCCAGTCAACAGGTGAAGAAAGAAACTTCTTCATTGTCATTTTTTCTGACAGTTAAACATTCTCTGCATGAAACACAGCCCTAGTTTTCTTCCTCTTCCATTGTGCTTTCTTCTCCTACATTACAGCATCTGTTAGCAATCATCACTTTCTCCCTGTGAAGGTACTAAACATGCTGCGATCGAGTAACTTTTCAATCTTCTGCCTGATACGTTGAGCTGATTGAACTTTTTCTGTTTCACACCGCAATGCATTGGTATTAACCCTGTTACTTCAAACAGGTTCCACCTCCTGGGAGTAGGACTATGCCATGTGTCTGCCCTAGGCTTCTCATTCTTTGCCCCACTGGATGAAACCCATACATGTTTTTGTCAGAAGAGATTCTATATTTGCTTTTGGGTCACTGCTGAAAATGTTGCAGAGTGTCAAGAATAGAACTAAGCACCATGAAATCCCAGTAGGTACATGCCGTTTGACTACCACTTCCTGCTGATGACTCTGGGGAGAGATGTGTTTTTGAAGTATGCTGGGTAAGTGACACTGAGCAGTGCACACAGCAGTATGTGGTTCAAAATTACATCGCTCACAAAAAATAAGACTTGAATCCTGGAACCTATTTAGTAACCAAGTCTTTGGTTGAATAAATGATACCTTGTCTTCCAAGGTCACTTGGAAAACATGGGTTTAACATGTATGAAACCCAGGAACTATCTGTGTTAGTCTTGAAAACTCCTCAGCAAATGAAGCCTGTTGTGTTGGGCAAATCTCTTTTCAGAAAGCCACATAAACTCTGTACTCCAGGAATTCCTTGCTCATTGGTTACCTCATCAGCTTCTCAGTTAGTACACAGGACTGAGATCAGCCTCAGTTGTCCCTAAGAATCTAGACCACACTACCTACCCTCTAAAAATTGGCACAACGCTAGTGCTCTTCTAGAATAGCCCAAATAATCTAAAATACATTCTGAATTACAACTGTCCAGAGATCAATGAACCAGCTTGGTAGGACTCTAAACTACCCAGGGTCAGAATTAAAAACAAACAAACAAAAACCAAAAACCCCTAAAAGCTTAATCCCAGTAGATGTTGGTTAGCACTTGATTTAGTTAACAGTAAGTTAGAAAGTACCTCTCTGTCCTGTTACCAAAAGGAACACTGTGATAGTGATCTGCCCTAGCATTAAAAATGACAGCATTTTACTCATTATGGGCCAATGTTATTTTTTCAGGATTTCTGTGTGTTCTACTTTAACAAGCAAATTCACACTGTCTTTAGTCTGGAAAAATCCACCAGATTAAGTTTTCTAACACGTAAATTTCCAGTACACTATTCGTTCTACTGTTCCTTTTATTCTTTGAATCCTGACACAGCATTAGCATCCTTTTGAAATCTCAAGTATTCTGAAATCCATGCAAAACCAGTGGGAGGGAAATCTTCTCAGCTATTTCTTCTTTTATCTATTTCTTATGTATTGACTTTCTGTTTTCTTGTTTCTATGCACTCTATTCCCTTCAGTCTGCAACCCAGATGGGCTTTCAGCCAAAATTGTCTTTTTTTTTTTCCCTTTATTGCTTCTCTTTGGCCCTACAGAAAATTCTTAAACAATTCTTCAGTCCCATTCACATTTTTTTCAAGTCTGAGTGTTTGCTTGTCATAAATTCTAGGACTAATACAATTGCCTGGATGGAAGATGATTTGGCTAGTGGTGATTTGCTTAAAGGCATTTAATGCACTTAGCTAAGATAGCTGCTCTACAGCCAGAAGTCATTAATGTTTTATCTTCTTGTCAGTAGCTGTTAGACAAGCTGGAGGTACTTACACAAGGATGTTTATTTCCATAAAGAAAATGGGCATAAACACAATCTCATGACTACTTTAATTGTAATTTAGTCATTGAGAGAAGAACGGGTTGACCTTTGCTAAGCAAAGTTTTCTATAGTTGCAATCAAGTAGTATAGCTGAAACTCCAGGCAGGGTAGACAGGCTTTGGTGTGTCCTCTCTGCATACTTAAACACTTTCTTTCATATACTTTGTTTTTTCCTGAGTTTAGGGACTCAATTTATCTACAGCAACATTTCTCAAAGTATCAGATGAGCCTGTGCATGAAAGTTCAAATCATCCCAAGGAAAACGAGGTGTGTATGCGTAAAGAAGAACTAGTCTTGCTTTTTTTGTTCGCCAATGTTTGCCAATAGCTTTCACAATCAAGTTCAAATCCAAAAACAACAAGATTTTCTTGTTGGATGTATCCAAAATGCAATTATCTAAGTAAGTGTCTTATCACAGGCAAAGGATTGAAAAAAAAAAAAAAAAAAAAAAATCTTCTGACCCAAGAGTTCTTGCCCTGTACTCTCATCTAGGCTGTGACAACTGATTTTACCGTGCTTGTAAAGATGCAAGGAAGATCTCAGTCTGTAACAAATGCTGATTTACACCTTCATACCCTCCTTTTTAAATGAAGCACTTTGACTTCTCCTACTATCAGTACTTAAAGTTTCCAAGATTTAAAGCACTCCAGCAATGTAAAGCACACTATAAATGTCAGTTAGGCCCCACAACAAAGTTTTACTGCACAACATGGAAAAGGACTGATTTGTAGCAATCAAGGCAATTAAGACTTTCACTTTATGTATTTGGAAGATTTAACTAGCTTTTACTTTCCTTTCTGCACCACTTCAACATCTTTTCCTTGAAACTCACCTGGATATCTATCATTTCTTCTCTAACACATGTACTTAGTTTCCTTCTTAGCACATATTATGAAAAAACACCTCACTTCTATGCATACATGTATGCCTGAATGTAATTACAGAAAATCCATTCTGACTTGGCTCGAGTAGGAGGCCTTCCTCAAATTTCAGAAGCTGTGAATATTGGTACGCATATTCACCACCTCTCTGAGCATGGCTTAGCCTTAACTTACAGTGTTACCCCAATAAACTGCTGCTCTAAATCTGACCTTGTGTAAAATTCTTTAGCATCTGTTAACCTATTTCAAAATGTAAATATGCAGCTGGCCTATGACTGTATCCTAAAAAACATGATGATGGGCTTTATAAGCCTATTTCATGGCCTATATACACAAAAGGGCACAACACCCAGGACCCATCAGCAGAGAGCTCTGTTTGGTGAACTCGGCTCTAGCCCTACCCAAATTAACAAACAAGCTGTCACTGAAATGCAGCGGGATCTAGGTCAGGAAATCCATATGCTGCAGGACTAAGAAAATGAAGGCAAAATGCCCAATAAATTTTAAACTTGTAAAATAGTAAACCCAGATATATAAATTTCAGATTAGAAAGGCTTGTTTTAATTTTAAGTTCTTAGTATTTCATTAAAAAAAAAAAGTTTATAGCAGAAAGCTACTCAAATGTCAGGTTTGAGTCCAGAACAGAATGGTAGGTATGGTTTGTCTAAACTTTGCTAAAGTCACAGACCTTGCAGTCTTCCATATTTTGTGAGAATCTATTTCTTGCTGTAGTCTTAATTTCTCATGAAAACTTCTCTCTACGATCTATGACCAGTGATTTGCCTGCCTGGCCTAAAGGAAAGCTAGAATCAACTCATTTCATGGGTTCTTAACACTGAAAGAGAAATCAGATCTTCATTTAAAAATAGCAAGGAGCAGCAGACTGTAAAATCATCATGCAGATCTTGACAAAATTAATTGTAATTATTTAATTATGAAACCATCCATTTGTTTGGTCAGGAAACGAAAACATAATTACATTCCAATGGCTTTATAAAGGCTGCTACTCTGCATAGAACACAAAATACAATCCCATTTACTCTGCTCCAATGGTCTTTCTGGTGCCACCCAAGAACAGCTGAGACATGTAAACCCTGAAAAGTTCACAGACAATGTCGACATAAGAGGCACTGATTTCACCCTTTTACTACTGTTTTCCAGCATAACCTGCACCGAGTTATTTTTCTTTTGAGTATGTGTAAAGAGGCTAAAATCCAAACAGAACATATTTTCTAAATCCAATTAGAACATACTCGACCATATCTGCTATAAAAACTACTAAGCACTAAGATATTTTTACCAATAATTTCAATACGTAAAAGCATTTCTCTGACTAGAAATTGTGCAGGCCAACAACAGGTGGGTGGTACTTTCTGGACACATACTCAATGAATGTGAAGTACATTGTTTTCCTGCTTTGTCCAAACACAGTTTAAGTAATTTGAGGGTGGCTGGTTACTGGAACAGGCTCCCCAGGGAAGTGTTCACAGCACCAGGCCTGTCAGAGTTCAAGGAGCATCCAGACAACACTCTTAGTCATATGATTCAGTTTTAGGTAGTCCTGCAAGAGAGTTGGATTTGATGATCTTTACGGGTCCCTTTCAACTTGAGATATTATACGATTTGAGGTAGGAACTACAGGTCCCGATCACCATGTGCATGCCATGCATGATCAACAGCACAAAGGTAATTGCTGCCCTAAGGTAAATGATAACTACTGCTGGGTAAAGTCTGAAGTTCAAAGAAAATACTTTAAAAAGACTACTACAAGCCAATTGTTCTATGAAATATTTTCTTTTGGTTAGAAAAATAACTCTGTGCTTTGGGCCTGGCCTTTCATTTAAGCTCAGGGAAAAATATAGACAAATTAAATGGCCCTGCATTCAGTAAGAACGTGCTGGAAAAGAAAACAAAATGTCTGGATCAGACAAACATGTGAATTCAAGATACCAACAGTGTAGAAGCCTACAGAAGGATATGTATAGAGTAGGAGAAAAAACATCTAATCCTGAGGCTAAGGAAAGATAGTTATAGTTTCCATGCTACAGCAGCTGACTCTAGTCCCAGATGCTTGCAAAAATAAGTGAAGCATGCTAAAGCATTACCCTGAGGGGCGGGGGGGAATCAGAGGCTGCCACTTTAGAACCCAAAATCTTACATTCAGAATATTTTGTTGTATTTAATTTCAACTACACTTGAAGAAAAAACAGTTACTAAATTCCTTCAGCAGCTATTTGCATTGACTGAATTAAGCTCCTACAGTACTCTGCAATTCTATTTTTCTGTCATGGAATGACAGTGTCACCTTTGCAATCCTTAAGCGAGTTTAGAAAAATGTCTGACTTCTATTATCTGTGGTATGTAAAGTATTTCTGCAGTTTTGTGTCATCCAAAAATCTAGACGGTGCTTCTGATTTTACAAGAAAACCACTTAAGAAATTGCACAAAGTTGATTATATTCCTGAATTACATGGCATGAAAAGACTAAGCATCTAAAAAAAAAAAACAAAACCAAACCCAACAAAATCTACGTTTTTAAATAAGAGGTTTTCAAAACAGATAACACGTTAAAAAAAAAATCTGATGTCACATGTATTTAGAGTTTTAGGTTTAAAACTAAGTATCTCTGAATGTTAGATTAAACGTTGGATTTTGAAGTTTTTGTTTTATATTTAACTTGCAATGGCTGCAATTTTCTGTGAAAAAGAATAACAACGATGTTTGTGAATGGATGAAATAGGGGATCTGGTAACTCTTAGACTTTTTCTAATAAATAAATAAACAAACAAATAAATCTGTCTTGGAGCAACAGTTACTAAATTAAGAACAAAAGCAGCAGAGTTTCCAGGGTATAGACTCGGTTGGTGGAAAAAGAAGAAGGTTAAACCATAGCTTCTGAACTGCCTGTAAGGCAGAGAGGAAAAAGGTGGGGTGAGGTGCAGAGTGAAGCTCAGGGAGGCAAGTTGTACATAGCCAGACCTCATCCTGGTTAATATTACAATCAGGATAAGATTTTAGCTTTAGCGTATATAATCAACTTCATTTCAAGTATGTTACACTTCTAAAAGCGTAAGGATGGCAACTTTGAGCTCTGCAAGGATTTCAACATCCACGCAGGAATGTGATGAGCTAAGGTCACTGTACGATATTTTCCCTCCATCAGGTAATTGTCCTGGCTCAGACACACTCCAAACTACAACATACAGAACTGGGTAGACATGGAGCGTCATTGTAGCACTGGTGTCCAGCATAAGAGCCCATTAGGCACAGAAAATGGTGAAACATTCATCTAGAGAACACTTCTCAAAATCAGATGTTCCAGCACTATCTCTGCATGCCGAGTCTTAGGGCTGCATTTATTATCTGGTGAATTTTTAGCCAAGATACTAAAGCCAACTGGAAGGGCTAATACCATAAGCTTGGGTTTCTTTGCTTATGCTGTTGTCAGACCAGTTTTAAAGGAGAATTCTTGCGTGAAAAAATTAAGAACTTTTATTGGCACAGACATGAAATGGATGAGTACATATATTAAGAGGATTAATTACACCCAGATTTATGCACAGACTCATTATCATCAATGCACAGAGATATTTCCAAAATTAACAAAAGGAAGGATTATGCTTTTGAGGCAGTGGGAAGTCAAACAATCAAGGAGACTAAACTTCTCAAACAATCTTAATGAACCATGAGTGAGTGGGAGACTGCATACCTTCCACGCACGAGGGCTGAGCCCTTGTTGTACCAGCCACCTGCCCTGGGAAGCAGGAACACTTGACTGTTTGCGATCGTTCTTCAATCCGGTTCTTATTGCAGCAACGATGTACTGCCACAACTTCGCATGTCCCTTGCTTGACTTGATGCTGGCCTAATAATTGCAGAGGTAAGTGATGGAGAACAAAACAAAACATTAGTGCATAAGGAAAAAGACAGTTCGTTGCAGTCCTGTAAGACAGTGAATCTCTCAAACATCAGTTTAAAGGAACATGAAGTGGCAACATATCTTGTAGGATCTTATTCCTGAGTTTATCCTATTAATAGAATCATTCAGGTTGGAAAAGACCTTTAAGAGCATCAAGTCCAACCGTAAACCCAGCACTGCCAAGTCACCACTAAACTGCATCACTCAGTACTGCATAGTATTCTTACTAACAAGAATTGGTTCATCATAACAAGTCCATTTTTCAATCCATCTTCTCTGGCCTTTACAAAGCCATAGGGAGAAAAGATGATTGGAGTAGTCAATTAGATGGTTTAGATGAGAAGACATGCAGAGACAGAACACACTCCTCCTTCCTTTGGTTTCTGTCTTGCATTTTATATTTAATTCTTTCCCTTCATAAAGGGACACAATAGACAGGATAATATTTAATGCAAGGGAAATGAAACTTCCTGATGTAACAACACGTGAGCACTGCTTGCTATGCCTATCATTGCAGGTTGGCTAAGAGCAAGGTAAGCTGAAAAGCTGTCATAGTCATGTTTTGTCAAAAGAAACAAATAAACAAAATCCACAAAAAACAACCTACCACCAAAATATATCGATTTCTCAAGTTCTTTCCCAGGCTATTTTGAAGAAACCTGTGATATTCTATCCTCTTGCTTTCCTCTCAAGTGCCATTCTTCACAATTCATTGTCTCCTATTTCTCTGAGTTTATTTTTCCGTTCCTCTCCTTTCCTTGCTCCTGCCTTCACATCTTAGCTCCACTGCTCCTTGCACCTGACCATTTTCTTCCACTGCCAAACTCACTCTCTTTCCTGCTTAAAACCCTTTCTCAGGACACTCCACTTTACAACCTCCCTCTCCTCTTTGCTAAGTCATTTCCATGTCCTCACTTCCTTGAACAGCCTTTCAAGTGCTTCAGCTTGCGTTTGTCTCATCTTATTTAGAGTAGAGCCTTGGATAGCTCTTATCTGTGTTTGTAAAGCACCTTGTAAATTAACAGCACTACAGAACAGGGTGAATTTTTTAATAAGTGAGCTAGACAGAGAGACAACGCTGAGAATAATAAAAATATTCACCATCAAAGCAGTACAGGCTCCTTATATGAGAAGAGACTACAATACAGATTTTGGTGTAGGTGTGGGTAATATCAAATGCACAGCGGACTAAGGAAGGGACTAAGTATTTCCTACTCACTCTATACTTGCCCTGTTTTGCTTTTGTGGGGTTTATTTACAGTATCTGTTACTAACTAAGATAGGATACAGGATTTTCAGACGGAGAACACTTAGTCTGATGCAATGTGGTCATGCTTACATCCTTATTGAGTGATTAAAATCACTGTAGTTTTGGGGGCAGAATTTTTTGTGACTTAAGTGGGAAATTTTAACCTTCAGAAGAGTTAGCAGTGCAACTTAGGCTTCTAAGGGGGCTTTCCAAAAAAAAAAAACAAACCACAAACCAGGAGAGTACTCAAATATATATACAACTTTTTAAAAGGCTGGCTTGGCAACGATCCTTCATTGTGTGTGTATTTGAAGAACAGCTAAAGAGCTGCCTGACTTTTGTTGCCAAATTTATATTCCTAACAACCTCAATGGACAAGACATTACGTACATGCAATCCTGGAAAGGAAATTTAGTTTTCTATTTGTGCACTAAACATGTAAAAAGAAATTATATATACAGATATATTTTCTTTTTTTCCTGATGAAAAAGCTACACAGTACTTCTAAGCAAAATATGCAATAATATGCAATAAGCAAAATTCCTATTGACTTCAGGAGAGCAAGAACACAGACTGTCTCTTGAGAAGATATTTTACAAGGGAGGGAAGAAAAAGCAAAAATTTGGAACTGGTCAGGCTACATACTTAAGTTCACCAGGTATCTCAGCTGAAAGAACAAGTGACCGTGTCTTCTTTTAATTAAAGTCATTATTCACCAGATATCCGATGTGAAGATAAGAGAAGAAGCTGATTTTTCAGAAGGCACATCATAAGGACGAACTAGATCCAGCTCCAACGATCAATATGGAGCTGAAAGAATGTCTATTTTCAAGCTCAAATCCTGCTTCCTTTCAGTGAACAGTCCTGTTAAGTCAATAGCAAAATAAATCAAACAGGTTGGCCCTGAGCATACACAGCCCAAAAAAACTGGGGCTCGCTTTCAATTATCTTGTTTGAATTTCAAAGCAGTGACAGAGCTCCCCTGAAGTGCCAGGAGTCAACAAGCGCACAGACATCTGCAGAAGGCAAAATTAAATTACCTCATGAATGCATCCTTTGGTTTAGTAGCTGTTTTACTGTACACATATTCATGCTTTGCAGCTAAATAAGCAGGCAAGAGAAGGTGTCCCCTCTTCATCTATTGGCAGGGGTAGGATGCTAAGGTTTGAAAGTACTGCTGCTGTGCAAAGGAAGACGGTGCCTCCTCCCTTGTTCCCAGCACACGGCTCTCACGGAGTATAACAGTGAAAGGTACTAAAAAGCCAAAGACATCTGCATGCATCATTTGCATTAATTGGATTGCCCTTGTAATAGTCTTTCCCCTCCTACATGTTCACAGCTATATTTCCTCCTGCTTGTTCACGCACATCCTTAACACTTTTTATTCTGTTGAACACCACACACGTTTCTTCTTAATATTCAGACACATCTGTGAACAGGTGCTGAACAAATGCTAAGTGTTACCACACCAGCTTTCTGTCCCATTCTTGTCAGTGTGCAGCCACCTGAACATGAGGAAAAACTTTATTTTGAGGGTGACAAAGATTGGAACAGGCTGCCCAGAGACATTGTGGAGTGTCCTTCTCTGGAGAGATTCCAAACCCGCCTGGACATGATCCTGGGCAACCTGCTCTGAGTAACATTGCTGGAGCAGAGACATTGGATGAGAGGATCTCTAGAAGTCCCTTCTAACTCCTACCGTTCTGTGATTACATAATCTAGAGGACGAACATTCCGTTTGGAGGGTAGCTTTCAGATTTAAGGAAACTTAACAAACATCAACTCAGTCTATTCTCTGCCTAGGTCTACTGAAACCTGTTGTATCCATTCAGGTGTGCCCACAGGCTGAAAATAAGAAAGAATATAAGAATATTCCCCTGCATATTTTAATCTCCATCTTGCACTAGATAAACCTTTATCTCATGTTTAAAGTACATTTAATGTTCAGCTGAGAGCATGATGACAGAAAAACTCAAGAGCAGCCTTAAAATATTTTATATTTAATGGATTCTCTGGAAGCCAAGGAATTGGAAGAGCAAGGATTGAAGAATTTTTAAAGTGTGAAGATCACAGTAAGTAAATTCTACACCAGACACATCAGGAAAGCCATTTCAGGGAGAAGTGAGAGATAGGGAGAAAGCCAGGCTGTGGAGAGCAAAGCCCCTTGGGGCTCACTTATAAAAAGCCCATAAATTCATAGCTCTCCACCTGTAAATCTATTCAGATCTGCAACTTAAGGGCTGTCAATATTTGCAGTTCAAATTCAGTTACATCTTCACATTTAAATAAGAAAACTCTCCAAGGAGAGATACATTTTATCAGCAACAGTACCAGAGGAAGGTTCCTGTCATAGAACACCTTCCGCATACCAAAGAGGGAAGTTCTACCAGCCGGGCACTGTGGAGGACAGGGGATGAATGTTGAAAACTATGGAGGTCCGGGTTATCTCTGGTCAGAACTTTGGCTCATGTGTTGTTCTCCATATCCCAATTTTTTTGCAGCTTAGCTTCCCTAGAAATACTGATGTTATTCAAGCTCACGAAGGATACTTTCCCTCTCTCTCCATACAGGGCATAGATATGATGGAATAGGACTTGTTAATGGAAGCAACCTCCAGCAACCTCCAACTCTCTGCTATGGATTTTGTTGCCTTCCATAATGAGATACTTACAGATCATAGAATGGTTTGAGGTAGAAGAGACCTTAAAGATCATCTAGTTCTAACCCCCCTGCCATGGGCAAGGACACCTTCCACTAGACCAAATTGCTCAAAGATAGTAACAGCCTTCAGATGCCCAAGTCCAGAAAGCCTGTTAACGACCTCAAGGACTGGCCACACAAATGCTCTGTGACTGTTTCTTTGTTATCTGTGGACTCTCCAGCCCAGAAGATGGTAGATTGCATAGAGCTGCTAGGCAGCCTTCACAGTTTTCAGAGAAGGCGGTCATCATCTCCAAAGAACAAGAAAGTACAAACTAGGAAGTTATTAGGTTTGCACATTACAAGCCAACAATTAATGCTTTGAAAACTCTCTGAAATCCTCAAATGAAAAGAGGGAAATACAATTATTGTTAATAAAATACCAAACATCATAATGATGTACTTAAAAACTAGAAGAAAAATATCAAAGAAAGAGGAAGGCTTTCAGACAGTTGCTCACCAATTCTGTCCACATACATTTAATCTCTGTGACTAATTCTAATCACTCCCAAGGAGTGATTCAATACAATATACATGCAGGCAGCATGACTTCATCAGAAATCCCAAATAATCTCCCCTTTTCCTAATTTCTTAGCTAAGAAACATATGGAAAAGACACATTTAAAGGGAGTTTTTATCTCTGTTTCATAAAGCTGCCCTCTTTGATGAAGAAAGAAACTAGTGTTCTGAGAACAGCACATCTAGACAGTAGGACAATATGATCCTAACTCAGCACATTCTTCACTAAGCCTCAAAACCAGCAAGCTTGGTCGGCACAAAATCAACTGCATCATTTATTTAAAGGGTAAGAGTCTGTCTGTCAATAGGAAGATGAATGACTATGGAACCTAATATTGCAGAGAAACAAGTAAGTTTAGAAGTCAGCACTGATGCTGCTTGGAAGAGGAAAGCACTCTAAAAAGCTTGGTGCCAGTTCATCATCTGTTTTGCTGTCATTTCATGCTGGCTTCTGCTTACAATTATATGAACACACAGAAGCACACACCAAGGGGTAAATATTCCTATAAAAACACATATATTAAAGGAAACAACATTTCATTTTTCACGTTATTTTTTGCCAAACATATTTATGAGAACCTCTCCAGCTCATGGGGTGTTTTGAGGGAGGGAAGGAGAGAAGGAGTGTTTCTAAAGATGACATCTCTTCTCAAGAGAAGAAGCTGAAAGTCACTCAGAATGTAAAATTAACACACCATCTTGTAGGCTGAGAATTTCAGCAGAGCTTTTATCTACCACCGTTCCATCAGCCACTGGATTTTTTCATAATAATTTCACATTCATGTCAAGGTCCTGGCTTAGATACTCTCCATCTTCAAGGATATACAATATTTATATATATATACTTTCTCATAAATAGTCTCTGCATATACAATTCAGTCCAGTTTCACTTGTAAGGTTTTACCTTTTCACTTGTTGGCAGTAACGGACTGTACAGAGGGAGTCCAGAACTGCCATAAGAAGCCAGTTCCACTGCTCCATGGATAAAGAGACAAGAAGTATCTTCCCATAACCACCTGCCCACGAGAACAGGCAAAGTAAGATGTAGCACTCTATCCTGGTTTTGGATGGGTAGGGTTATTTTCTTCCCAGTAGCTGGTGCAGTGCTGTTCTTGCTAAGTAGCACTTATCCTAAATTCAGGATTTTGCTGTTTCCCTGTTCTCTGCTAGTGGGCAGGTGTACCAGAAGCTGGGAACATCACTTGTCTTTTCTCAGGTTTTATTTCTCTCTCTTTTTGTTGTATTACTACTATTATTACGTATTTATTATTATTATATGTTATGTATATTATAATATATAATTATATTTGATTGTAGTTATTAAAGTGTTCTTAGCCCATGAGTTTTACTTTTTTCCTGCTTCTTGTCCCCATCCCCCTGGGAGGCAAGAGGGGTCAGCAAGTGGCTGTGTGGTATTTAGTTGCTGACTGGGATTAAACCACAACACAAACACCCCCCGCTCCCTCCCTACAAAAAAAAAAAAAAGGGAATTCAGTTTGCTATTCATTACTCTCACATAATACATAGCAGTATTGTGATTACCAGAGCTTACATCTGTAAAAAAGCAAGTAAGCAAGGGCACAACAATCTCCCAGATGAAGGAATTCTGATTGATGCTCACATAACGTGCAGGTTGCCAGCAAAAGTTTCTCACAGCCCATAAAGTTCCAGCCTTTACTTCAATCAAGACATTGTGTTTCATCGGCTGTGGAAGCCAGTAGTATGGCATGTGCAAAATCACAATCAGCATTTTAACTGGATAGCCTGGGAGCTGGCACTGAACCACTGTAACTTATTTTGAGCATGAAGTGACAACCTGAGGAAAACAACAACTCTCAAAACAAGTAACCAATTTGAGAGGAACCCTAGGGGTGCAGTAGATCTAGATGTGTATTTGAAAAAAAAGGTGACTGACCTCAAACCCTGATAATGAGACCCAAAAAGTTAATGAAATCAAAAGCATAACCTTTCAGTGCAGGTGGAGGAACATGCTGACACAGCTGGAGTGCATCATGTAATACAGTGAATTCTTTGGCGAGTGTCAGAGGTCACATCCATATGGAGATTAAAGTCCCCTAGAATAAGTAGCATAGGTGACCTTAGATCAGACACAAGCACTGACACATCTCCAAGGAATGAAGCATTAAATCTGAGTGGTCGATAAATCAAAACAGCCAAGACCAAAACAGGTGCTGTAAATGGAAGAAGGAGGAGGGAAAAGTTGCTGCAAATGAAAAGAAAGGTGGATGAAGAGTGACCTGGAAACAAAAACAAATTAAAGCATGAGCCTCTTTACCTGCTGGGATGCTACACTGAAGTTAATCAATAAGGACTGCCTTTCAGGTAGGCAGTAATATTCATCCTGGTTTAAGAACACATGACACTTGTACAAATGAAATCTAAGAGCATAAAACTTCATAAAGTACCTCGGTGTAAAGTGGTGCTAATCATTTCCCGTGGGAATCTTTCTACTGTGTGGCTGTTTTAGGTGAGGCAGAGAAGAAATACAAGGGAAAGGTTTGGCTTTACATCATAGCTTGTAGCAAATAAGCAATATTGTGCTCTGTAATATAGAAGTGTTTCCCTCATGTCGTGTTAACATTCGCTCTCACTGTTACATGCAGACCACTCTTTTTCTCTCATTTGTTCCTTCCTTCATAAATTTATCATGGGAGAAAGGGAAAAAGAATGAAACTAGATCCCTAGAGACATTTATGCTTGCTTGAAGAAAGCAGGTACACAGACACTTGTATAGGCCAGGCTTATGGTTATTCACCAGTTTGTAAGCAAAAATTGAATTTTGAATTTTCTGCCCCAATTGTGAAGGTTGACAGCCTCCAAAAACAGGGTCACTCTTGCCATAAGAAAGTATAAGTAGCATACTGGGACCACAAACTAGGAAGGACTATCACATCCACATCCATAAGTAGCTCTTCATGAATGGCAGAAGCCATCCTGACAAAGACATCATCCATGCAGGCCTAGCAGGCCCTGGGTCCCAGGGCAGTTTGCTGTCCCCAGCAGCCTGTTGCCATTTAGAGCTGCTCACCACACCCAAACTCTTATTACTTCACATCTACGGCATGCCAGAAGTTCTTCTAATATTATAATACACATTAAGAAAAAAAAAAGTATGTAACAAAACAAATTTTGAGGATTAGGCCTTGTGCCCTTCCAAGCACTCCTCCATCACCTGAAGTATCAAATGACCGTTTGGGGCTTAGCTGTGTAAAACAAGCATTTGTAATCTACTAAAAGCCAGAGGTATTTTTAACCCAGTTCAAGATAATTCATCAGACAAGAATGATATTTAGAGAAACAGCAACTGTCATCAAAGTCATTAAGCTCTGCAGTTAAGTAAACGGCAGTTGCCAGAAAACAAAATAGATGTTTGGGAAAGAAGCATTTTCTTCATTTCAGGTGAAAATTGAATCTTTATTCTCATGCTCAAGTATAATGAGTAAAACCAAGGAGGGCAACCAAGGAAACTTGTCCTTTGCTCCATTTCAGTACTCAGAACAGCTCGAATTTACAAGGTACAAAGAATTGCTTTTCTGGGTTTTATTTTTTTAAATGTAAAGGTGTGTTTCCCTCCTTAAATGAAGTTACTATAAAGTAACAGGACTGTGCCTGAACTTGGCAGAGGAAGGCAAAATAATAATTCATTAGTTAACCCTCATTTGAGAAGCTGCCCAAGAAAGAGCCAGACATAATTGTTGTCTTGAAATGGTATTGTTTATGAAAGTTTTCCTGGTTGTCCTGTCTGGCAGTCTTAATTTAAAAGACTGACTTTGGCAGTGAATCTCTCTTTCCATTAGTTGCTCTGTGTTTATTAAAATCATGCAGCAGTATTTGTTGCTACTAGAAGAATCACTGTTTGCAAAAAACAGGACCAGTGCTTAAGACTGTGAATTTGAATTATACATTTCATTGCCAAAGTGAGATGAAATTTTCATGCGATAGGCAAATCAGCCAAATGGAATTTTGAGGAATGTTACAAGCAATCAGATCGGTTAATGCTCTGGGCACCAGGCCATCAGCTCCTCGGCTGGTCTTTAATCCCTGGAAAAGCCCCTATGTCTTGATCACCACTGATTAATTATTTTCAGAGTTTGCCTCACTTTATATCAGGTTTTATATAGCTGTAATGGTTACCTTGGGTTTATTCCGATGGAACGGACAAGAAAAGCATCACAGCAGTCCAAGTATAAGATCCAGCTGCCAGTTAAGCAATAACAGGTCATAAAACTAAATTGCACAAATGCATTTTTAATTCTGAGCAGCATGAGGACTTTCAAATGGTTTCAGCATGTGCAGACTGTATCCAATCTGGCTGAACAACCACTTGAACTTAAGCTATTTTAACTATTATATCCATAAGTGCAAGGCATAAGTGAGTTTTCCACAATGCCAACAGACTTTTTTTAGCCACTATTATTGAATGATAAGGCTTTTTTCTTATACAGAAAAAAAACAACCCTGCGGAGTGCCCACCGTTTTATGCTACATCGTAACAGTGAAAGAGACAACAATAAAGTATAGTCACAATCAAATAAAATGAGAATCAAAACCTGGTGACAAATTCTCATAGGCCCACTCATGACCCTGACTTACACTGCCAACAATAAAATGATAATTAAAAAGAAGGTCAGAATTCAGAAGTTGCAAGGGGCTGTGCATTTCCTATTTCATACTGATAACTCTTTTTCAAAGCTTCACCATTAATACTTCTTTTTCTTTTTAAGCTTCTGCAGATCTCTTGAGCTTCTCAACTTTCCCTTTTTAATCCTCTTTAATTAAGAATAAAGGTGCAAATCTCAAATGTCGACATTTCAGTTGCAGGCTGCAACCCAAGAAAATCCCAGAGAGGCGTAGTTCGTAGAGCCAGCTTGGAGACGTGTGCTCAGTACGTAGGTGCATGCACAAATGGGTGCTGCCACAACACACACCCTATGCTGATCTTTCACCTTATTTCCTCCACGTTATTTATATGATTAACCTTGTGATCTTATCCAGCAAAATGCCTTTTGGCAGTCAGTATACGGCTTGTTCTACCCAAATGAGGCTTTATTCTACTTGGCAACTAACAACAACAAAGATATTTCACCCACACTTACAATGTGAGTGGCTGTGGAAAAGCTACATGAATCAGTAAAAATAATGTTAACAAGACACTTCTCAGAAATGAAAAAACCAGAGGCTAAGACTTTCCTGCCTTGTTCCACAGATCCCCTTCTAAGCAGCCAAGAACCCAACCCTTCTTCCATTCTTATTAAAATGGACAGTCCTTGACAACGATGAGGTAGATTTTCCATTTTAATTAAGCCTTTCAGCTTAAAGTGAAAAATTAAAATGTTACAGAGCATGTACAACAGGAACAAACTGGAGAGTAACATCAAAAGCCTCACTCCACACCATGTCTTAGCTTTGATTGAAAGAAACTACAACTCTGGGAGAACGTCTGCCAGTTTAATCCTTGAATCATATTCAGGCCTCACTGTCATCACTCAAATGAATAAGAAGGCTCTTGATTCTTGCAGATTATTGTACTTGGAAGGGAGATTTCTACCATAAGATGGAAATTTGCTCCCTGATAACTGAATGCATTTATTTTGTGTTGTAGCAGATGCAACAACAGCACTTTTCTACGCCCACATGTAGCAAGACAGCCACTGGCTTAGTTCCAGGACACTTGACAAAGTGTATTTGGATTGGAGGCTCAAAGGAGGTAGAATTGAAGAGGAAGTTCTTAACTCCCGAGGGCTTTTAGATGTCCAGTTGGCAACGAAAGCTATTTGAAATCAATGGAAACGAGATGTTTAAATAGCAGGAAGACACTTGGATATCTTTCTAGATCTTGGCAAAAACAACAACAAAAACAATAAGTGAGCCAGAAAAGGGGACATACTTCGTTCAGTACAGAAGAGAGGGATTGCCCTTTTTAGCAGGAACACTTGTCACAACTGGGCAAGCTGCAGAAACAATACAATGAAATTGTCTTTCTAAAGTATCCCAGCTAGCCTGTCAGATTTGACAAACTTTTATTCTCACCAGAAAACAACAGCCTTCCTCACCTGGTGAATTTTCCCTTGGCCCTAATGAGACTATCAGCAAATGTAGGGATGAATTAGAACAGTCATTAAGGAGGCAGAGTATAAAAAATGAGCCACAGGAAAGGTCAGAGCAATGAGGGTGAATGAAGAAGAGTACATGCCCTGTCACAACCACTGTAGATGTGAAGGAAACAACCAGGGGAGAGAAGCAGATGTTCCTGCTAAAGCTGTGCAAGTTTGAGGGCTGCTTTCAAGGATAATGGAGCAGCTGTAGGTGGCAGGAGAGGGCACACCATTAGCGTACACAGCGCTGGTTAGACTCCCCCAAGAGCCATTGACTTTAACCATCTCCCCCATCAGAATGAGATTAAAGGTGACCTGGTTTAGTTGACATTAGTTCCTCTATCTTTCCACAAAGATGGTACTCCAATTAAAATGTCTGGGTTTTTTCTCTTGTAGTGTGTGCATTTTAAAATGTTTCTTCTGATCATATTCTCAAAAAAAAGAAATAGTCAAATCAACTGTTACACTGTTTATTTTTCTTATCTTTAAAAACTCTGTTGACTAACTCATTAGAAAACCATTTCTGCTAGTGTGGTTGGTTTTTTCTTGATCTCAAAACCCACATTGCCTCATACAATCACAAAATGTTAGGGGTTGGTAGGGACCTCTGGAGATCATCAAGTTCAACCCCCCTGCCAAGCAGGACCATAGAATCTAGGGCAGGTTACAGAGGAATGCATCCAGACAGGTCTTGAAAGCCTCTAGAGAAGGAGACTCCACAACCTCTCTGGGGAGCCCATTCCAGTGCTCTACCACTTCCATGAAGAGAATTCAATTGTCAGCACACTGACAGTTCTGGCTGGTCCAGGTTAATTCTACCTTGGCAAACAAAATATCTAAGAAAAGTATTTCACATGCCTGGACTATCGTACCATAACTTCTTTAATGAAACAGTCTGAATTTTGTAATGTAAAAATACCTATATTTCTGCATTAATACAAATCTGAGTTTTGTTTTACAAACGCTACAAAGTTTTCTTGTTAGGCAACAGGCATGGCATTATTCAGCATAAAAAAGCTGACAAAGAAATGGCTTTTCAAAAGTCTTTGTCACTTTAGATACGATTTATTGCCTCCAAGCTTCCTATTTAATATTTCTAACCAAGTCATTTACTTTTTACCCATGTATTATGTATTAAATAAGAGGAAATTTTAACTGCAGTCTCCAAGAAGTTGCTTTGAGAATGTAAAAACTTCTGGCCAGACATAAAGGCAAAATTTCCTTTTATTTTTGGGCAAAGGTTAAGGGAGAGGCAAAATAGAAAGAAGATTTAAAAGATTCTAGAATAGGTATAAAATAGTTATTTGGTTTAAAACAATAAAATACAGTGATAGATACATTCTGCTGTAAATCACTGGCTCTGATAAGGAAGGATGCACTTAGGATGAATATTTTGATTCATTCTGAAATTGGAGGCAGATGGCCTGGGGTTATCACAAACATGTACCTGTTGGACGTGGCCTTAGCTGAGAAGGTATGTGTCTTCAACAACATAACCCCAAAAGAATTCACTTATAAAATGGGAAAGCAGATTTTCCACTATCAAGTTCTATCTTTAATCACAACAACTCAAAACTACATAGCAAACTAGGCCAATGAGCTAACAGTCAACACATTCAGAACTTAATCTGGTGATGTACAGAGTATCCCTAACTCTATATAAGTTATACAAAGTGTTGGTTTACAAGGCTCAGCGTCAGAGTGACTTACACTTTCAGATAGGCCTTTAAAAAACATCTCACATTTCACTTGAAATATCCTGGTTTTACAGAAGGAGATTTGCCAAGAAAGCTCACTAAAATAGGCAGGGAAGCACCAGAACTGTCTTGGTTTAACCCCAGCCAGTAACTAAGCACCACACCGCAGCTTGCTCACTTCTCCCTGCTGCCAGTGGGATGAGGAGGAGAATTGGGAAAAAAGTGAAACTCGTGGGCTAAGAACAGTTTCATAACTATAATAAAATACAATAATAATGATGAAAATAAATATAGCAAAAAGAAAGAGATAAATAAACCCAAGACAAGACAAGTGATGCACAAGGCAAATGCTC
Source organism: Coracias cyanogaster (assembly GCA_033124195.1). Taxonomy (NCBI): domain Eukaryota; kingdom Metazoa; phylum Chordata; class Aves; order Coraciiformes; family Coraciidae; genus Coracias; species Coracias cyanogaster. Next base: position 22,368 of record JAVSBS010005537.1, on the reverse strand, counting down.
ACCACCCACTGACCGATGCCTGATCAGCGATTTCCCATCTCAGGGGAGCAGATCAGCTCACTCCCCCTGGTTTATATACTGAGCATGATGTTCCATGGTATGGAATATCCCTTTGGTCAGGACAGCTGACGTGACCTAGCCATGCTCTCTCCCACCTTCTTGTGCACCACCCAAAACCAGGACAAGAACATACATCCACTTCTAGCATTTATCGTTCCTAGACCTGGGGTGGCTAAATGACACGTTTCAGCATCATCTTTTCCTTGGGAGCTATTTTAACTCTAACACACCCTAAGGACAAAACCTGAACAACTCAATCATCACAATGATGTAGGCAAATATGATTCCCCCAAGGACCATGACAGCTCCACCAAGAGAGTCCCTGAGCCACATGTTCTGCATTGCTTGGGGATGGGGCACTCCAAGAAAAGTGTGATAGTTCTCACAAGGACTTCTCTGCTGCCTCTCCACAGAACCCAGTCAGGCCACAGCACATCGTGTTTTGGTGATTCCAGCTGGAAGACAACTTCTAGCAGAAAAGTCAGAGAAGTTTTTCAGCACAGCTTCCAAATGAACTGCAACCATTAGGCATCTGAAGGATTGACTCATTGTATCTATTACAAATTTCACTCCCTTCCTGAGCTTTTGGTACCAGAACCTTAAATATCAAGTACCTTAAATATCAATTGCAAAAATCTCAGGCCACCAATGCCCGCTTGTTAGCTACAAAGGCTGCCCTTTTTCCCTCCTGTTGAAATCTTTTCAGACTGTGAGCTGGGGTGGTTTCGTTTCCAAGGTGCCTTGGCTTCACATTCATTTTTTAACACAGGGGAGGTGCTGAGAGCACTGAATGGCCACCTGTAGGTACCTTTTACAATCAAATGAACAACGGGGTGTGTCAAAAGAAGAACTCAGCTACCTTCCTACCGAGACCGATTCCATTTTTCAGTTTGTACTCATTAAATTTTGCTAACTACTAGACATGAAATCAGACATGTTATTTGGCAACAAACTTGACAGCTCCTTTCAATAGACTAGAAAAAAACAGCATCATTTATCCTCTACAGGAATGCATTTTGCACTTGGAAATTAAAAGGTGTAATCTCTTGAAAATCATAACTTGTTTTTCCTTTGTTATTTGTCAATGATTTTAAATATTTTATCAGGAAAGTTGGTAATATATTGTTATTTTAAAAACTGGGTAAGAGAATAGAATTCTATTTATTTTAATATTCCTGTCAGTTTAAACCAGGGGGATTTTGCTTTAAAATGAACTTTTTATGTGTCCATCAAATTTCAGTAAAAATTCCAGTATAGAAAAGGAAAAGTCTGTTAATCTAGACCCATAAAGCCCAAAAATACTCCAGTGAAAAGCCAGACATATTTGTCCATGAAGTGTCTCATAAAAATTGCGACTACCTTCTTTAAAAGAATTTATCCTATGTCCCTCCTAATATTGGCAAGAAGAGTGTTATGACTGATCATGATTCACTGCTTAAAGAACAGGTAAGCTTCAGGCTAGAGGTGGATGGCAATTACTGGGATGAATGGAATAAGCATTCGGATAGCGGTAGATTATTAGATAGTTTATGTTTCAACGCATACAGAGAATTTATGGAGGCTCACTGTTAGAAGTGGAAAACGTCTTTGTTTGCAGGATTCTGTAAACAGCTTGCCCAGATACCTTCACACTACAAAGCTGATGCTTTAACTGAAGCTGAACAGGGACTCTTTCTCCTCGGACCACAAAATAACACGGGAAGTGCTGAATTAAAATCTTTAAAGAAGTGCCTGTGGCAAGGAGTGTCCAGTTTCCAGCTACAAGCAGAGAGAAAACATATTGTCTAGCTTCTTCTAGTAAGCAATCTAGGGTATAAAAGTAAACACAACGTGGCTTACGTCTTATCTTCACCATTACCGAACCAAGACAGGCAATTAGGCAAAACAAGAATGGACTCAGTGAAACAATTTGTTATTTGTTTAATATAGAGTATCATCTAATAGAGACTCCACAAAAACAAAATCCCTTCCTGGAGGTCTTTGCTTTGCTCATAACTCATTACCCTAGAGACAAGAGATATCACTGATGCTATTTTAATCCACTAAGCTGCCTTTGCTCAGCTATACGGCAAGTCTTATAAAACTCAGCTGTGTACAAAGCAAAATCTTCTTTTTCCTAGGAAGAAGACCGTGAACTTGAAGGTTTGAATCTATAGCAAGTTAGACTATGGTAAAATGATTAGTCATAATAGTAGCTCAGGATAATGCCTTACATTTTCAATTTTTAGGTTTTGCTGAACTGTATTCTTGCACATATAGCAGCCCTTGTCACCAATAAATACTACTGCACTGCAACTACGCAAAAATACTCGCCAATTAACTAATTTTATTTTGACAGTTTTAGAAACAGAAGAGGAGAAATATTGACATCTCCAAACCACAGGCAGCAGCTGACATGCATCTTCTTTCTATCTGAAGGAGTTGCTGTCAAATGAACTGCTTAAAAAGGTATTTGAGGTGCTTCTGTAGAATACAGCAAGGATGTATTTGCAGAGCCTTCTGCAAGTATTAATTCTCAGCATACTACTAAGATTGGTACAAATGAAAAGTACTCCTTGGTGGCAAGAAACAGCAACCTAAGTAGTATTTGTAGATGGCCAGTATTTTAAAAAGACTACAAACATGTTGAGAATAGCAATTGCCTCTAGAAAAAAAAAAAAAAAAACCACCAAAAAAAAACCAAAGCAAATCTTGACTTTTTCAGCAATATGCACTAAATATTTAATAAGGGATCCGGGAGCTCAGAAAGGTTTAAGACGCTGTGTTAGGATATTGAACTAATAAGCTCCTCCAGTAAGCCTCTAAATACGTATAGTTAAACACTATCTAGTTTATTTTAATTATTTAACACAGAGACTGAAGGAGGTTAATGTGACCCAGCAGACTTGTTTATGTCGAAAACTACTGCCTCTCCTTACTCAAAAATCTGCATGCTGAGCTGCATCATAGCACAGAGTTACAAGGGAGCAATAAGGAGCAGAGGTTTACAGCTGCTTGCTAACGTCCAAATGACAGTGTTTAGACCAGGGTGGTGACTGCATGAAGGCATTGGTAATAAAAAAAAAAAGTCAGGACCATTGACTTGGCTGATGTCACTGAAAAAATTAAGACATGTAAGTTAGGCACATACTGGAGAATCCCCTTGGGATGGGGTATATTGCTAGTTTCCCAAATTTATTTTTAGAAATCTAAAATCTCCATTATTTGCCATTCAGCTCACAAATCCTAACTGCTCTTTACCCTTCTCTCTCTTCAGACCGTAGATGAGACGTCACTATGATCTTCAGCCTTGACCTCCAGCTAAGACAGTGGAGAAAGCAGCCTTCACCAAGCCACTGAAAACAAAAAAAAAAAGCCCAAACCACTTCAAAAAACCTGAAGGATAGCTATTAAATAAGAGAGGGAGAAAACCACTTTTGCAATCTTCTACATCCAATCAAAAAGAGAGAACAAAGGGAAAGGTAACCTTTCACGGGCCCACCTGGAGAGGGGGAATAATCCAGTTTTAAGCAATACCAGCTAAGGCCCAGTATATTCACTGGGACATCTCTTCCTTAAAAAGATTAAAAGCTGGTCTTGTGTAAGTAAAAAAGGGCTTGAGTTTCATTTTTAACTAGGTATCTGGTTTATCAAAAGAAATCTGGTTCCAAAACATTTGTTTTCACTTGTCCTCAGGAATGCAAGCCCAAAATGAGGCTTTAGTTTCTTCTCATACATGGAATGTATGTCATCATTTTGATTCTACAAACAAGTTATTTATACAACAAAGGTTGTTAAAGATGAAGGAAAAAGCCGCTGAGAGCAGAAGTCATGGGGCTCATAGAGGATCAGCTGGCAAAAGAAAGGCTTTGGAGCTCACTGTGTTAGATGCATTCACAAGGGAACAAATAATGGAAATTTAGCACATGCATCTCCTAGAAACAAAGAATCTGCTGTGCTAGAGCAATCCTAGCAGCAGATCCATGCACAAACACAGCTTCGCATTGCTCTACCACTGGAGATCTACTGACTTAAAACTGCAGAATCCCACCCAAAGGCATCACAAACACTGTTATTTCAGCTTCTCAAGAGACCAGCACTGGTGTCTTGACCTTTTGCCATTCAGTCTCTCTTACCACCATCAACAGCACCTTTGTGGTTATAAACACAGATGACCATGACTCTGTTTTCTTCCTTACTTGGTGCTCCACCTGAGTGAAAGATGTGTCATTTTTATACGCTTTGTGAGATCCAGGTGCCTAAATTCCACAGCTATTCAATTGCCAGCATTTAAATAGGCTGGGGTTTGCGTTTTGGGGCTTTGCTGTCTTGAAAAACAAAACTTCATGTAAACTACAGATCTCACAGTAAAAACAACTTGATTTTCAAACAAAACTGAGGTAAAATTATTCCAAAACCTCCAAGTAAGCTCAACATCATCTTCAATCACCTAAAATCTCAGTACTGGGAAATCAGTGGGGCAGAACCAAAGAGGGAAGCTTTTCCGTGCAAAAAGAACATTTAGAAACAGTTAGTGATTCAAATGTCTTATCTGAGAATGAACCCAGGAGGTACCAGAGTCTTTTTTACCCCCAGTCCTGAATAAAAATAGCACACTTAAGTCTTAATTTTGTTGTCTTATTTTTCCTTTTCTGCAGGATTTTCATTACTGCTTTCCCTTAAAGCTCTCCCAAGACTCGGTTATGTGCCTGGAGAGCTTTTAAAGAAAAAGAGCTTACTTGCTTGGCATTTCTTTCCAGCATCTCTTAGCTCTAATTACAAGGTAAAGATTAAAAAGACAAATGAGTTTTATCATTGCATCCTTGGTCTTTTGGAAAGGAAGAAAGAAAAAGAAAGAAAGAAAGAAAAAACAAAAACTAACACAAACCCGAAAACAACCTCAAAACAAAGCCAAAATCAGTGGAGCTTCCAACCCCAGGTAAAATGTTGAAGTCAGCAGCTTGTACTGGGGTGGGAGGGGTGGGATGGAGATGCAATCCAATTTGCAGAAAAAAAAAAAAAGGAAATCACTACAAAGCTCACATGCCTTGGGCAGGCTTGCTTGAGTACAAAGTTGTGCAGCATGCAGGTGACATAATTAGGTCACTGGGGGCAAGGCTTCTTAGAACTATTACATAAAGAAATCCATAAAAATTCTTAAATTAGACTTCCCCCAGGTTTCAGGGAGGTTCAAAACAGCAACTCCACAAGCAACCTGGACTAAGTCCTTCCTGGCAACACATAGCATTGCAGTTATATGATCTGGCTAACTAAATAGTTACTTCCCATCATTATTCCATTCTCAGCTTGCAGTTATTTATGGGATCCTGCTAAAGACATTTTGCAACTTCGGCACTCAACATAAAACAAGGTTAAAGAGATGCAAGAGGCAAGCTGCCCTTAGTGTTTCCTTGGCATTGCAGGATGAGGAGTAAAATGCTCTTGTAATAAAAGTCACTAACACGAGTTAGACTTTGCATATAGGATTTTCTAAAAGGTGAACCAGGAGCATGGAAAAAAAATGACCTTTCCTGCTCAGCATTTGTTGCTACTAACTCACATGGATGATAGTTAATAATCAAAATCTAACAGGACAGAAATAAGTGCGAGTTGGACTCTCACATGTTAGGATGGCAACGGTTGTGCTGGGAGGGATGAACCCCAGTGTGGGGATTACAGCTCACACTGACACAACAGCTACAGGTCACAGCCATAAGCAGCTGCCCATATACCCATTGACTGGATTTTTTCAAGCTGGTGTGATATCTGCTCCAGCTCCTCTATCACTGCAGACTAGATAGAATTGCCCCACAGACAATCTTACATCTGGCCCACTTCACAATGTCAATGCCATGAAAACCAGTATTCAAACCATCACTATCTTCTTGCATCAGAAGGACTCAATTTTTCTGATGCTAAACAAGCCAAATCCCATTTCAGAGGTAACCATCACTTCTTGAGGTGACTGCAAGAAATAATCCCTCATTGATTGTGCTGTTCCACTAAGTTGCATCTGTGACAACATGCCTGTTTTCTGTGCCCATCTTACATCACTGCCATGGCTTCCATCCTCACCCGCTTCAGAGTACTCAGGCATCTTCTGTGCCCCATAACTACAACCAGGCAAGCTCTAGTTCCAGGGCAGAGGTGTATTAATCTGCAAGCTGACAGGACACGTAGGACAGGTAACCCTCACAATTACACTGTAGCTTTTTCTTAGTGGGGGCAATAATGTTGGTTTTCTTCAAATTCCTAGAAACCCTACCACATCTAAAGATCTTCATTTGGTTGGATTTGGCCCAGTAGTTTCAAAAAACTATTGGAAAGTCAGTGACAGTTAGAGGGACAGTAAAATTACATATATCCTGGTCCCTTGTGAACTTTCAGTTCTTCAGGGTTAAGAGGTGTTTGAAATGCAAGATACACCTTTCTGACAACACTGTGAATTAAACAGTCTCACTAAACATAGTTAAACTCAGCCATCTTGTGTTCTTTGCAACACTCCCAGTTCCATTTACTCTGAAGCATTTCATAATTAATTCAGGACACACTGGATTGACAGGTATCACAATACACAAGAGCAAACTGAAATGGAACAGACTAAAGAGAAGGAAGAAACAACTTGCTTAGGACAAAAACTAAACTGATGTTCTTGCCACCTGTGGCTAATCCTAGTACTTGGAACAAGACACCAACACAGGGACCTACTTAACAGCAGCTTTTTTACACAACTATTACAACTACATAAATCATCTCTTCATTATACTGTATCCTTTCCTAATGAGTGTACAGGAGAGAATCCCAGTACACATCTATGCTGTGCTCTTAAAACTCCCAAATTTCACACAGATTATTTCATGTGTCTGCCAGCTGGAGATGTTCTGTCCTCTTCACAGATCTTCCATCACCTATCTCCTGCGGCATTCACAGCACCACTCCCAAAGGGTAAATCACAGAGCTGGATTAATAAAGCTAACCAGTTACCTTCCCCAAATTACTCAATTAACCCTAATTAAGAGATCTCTTTATTTCTAAGAAATCCTCCTTCAAAGCAATTTTTCCTTTAGGCTTTTAAGCCAACTAGATAAATTCAATAGCTGGGACAATCCCACAAGTCAAACAGCCTCAATTTCCATTGCACAGTATCAGATAATACATTCAGCCGGGGCACGCAGCTTGTGTTGATAAATTGCGAACAGGTTTGTCACTGTATCTGCGAGCAAGTTCGGAAGGAGGTGAACAAGTTGCCAAAATCTTTCTTCATTCCAAGATTAAGGGCCGTAACAGAGGTCAAGCCTGTACCAGCTCCAAGCCTGCATTTTCCCCCACATAACAGTTATCCTTAATTTATTATCTCCACATTCTCGCCTAGCACCAGCACTAACACGTGTGGCTGGGATTAAGTCTCAACTACATATCCAAAAGGAACTACTTGGAATTACCAGTCACTGACTGTCACTGCTACAGCATTTATAGGCCCTGCTGCTCTGGGGAAATAGTGTGTTTGGTGTTTTGATCTCTTACCTCCTGTTTGCAACAAATGGCACTGTCTTTATTCTACCTGTTTAGTACCATATTCACCTCCTAGTAAAAACAAGTATTTCCTCTTAAACTTAGAACCATCTCCAAAGAAAGCAGGTGTGATATTTTCAAAAATAGACCTTGCTGTCATTTCAGCTATAGGATTTACAAATTAGTCAAGAATAATCAGAAAAACATTTCCACTCTCAAAATTTGGTTTCAAGAAACCAGAAGTCAAAAAATAAAAAAGCTCTCCTGCTATTGATTGAAGCTCAGTCTCTACTTAGATACCCCAAAATGCTACCCTCATTAGCATTTTAATTTTGTGGGACTTTCTTATGCTGCAGACAGAGCCTTAACTTAAAAAACTCTCTTCTCTTACTACACAGACTTGGCAGAAAAAAAAATACAGCCCTGACACTGAGGTGAACTTCCCACACTTTAATCCAAATGGATTATCAGCTTCAGAGGTGAGCTGGATCCCATTTGAATACTTGCATGCATATAAAGTATTGTAGGTCCAAGCACTCAGCATAAAATAATGACATTTAATTAAGAAACTTTTTTTTTTATAAAGGTATAATGCTACGCAAGATGCTGTTATAAATTTTGTGGAACATGATTTACATTTTAAATAGACTAAAAAATTCAGATACTGCTTCAAGTAACATGACGAATGTGGGATTGCTGAAGGTCAAATCTAATTACAAAGCCTACTAAGACGAGGATCATTTTTTAAGCAGTGGGAAATTAACTTATTTGTCTGCGCTATCTGGCAGTAAATACCTGTCTGTTTTAATAGCTGTTGATATAGCCTAATAAAAATTGGAAGGGAAGCAGTCATGCTCAGTTTTCGGTTTCCCTTTCAGCTGAGCTGGTCATTGCCACAGTGTGACCCACAGCAGGTACACAGGCACTTCACCTACTCATGGCTGGCTCAGCCCCTCAGCCCTTGGAAGATCAAGTAGTACAGCAATACGCATTCTTGGAGACTGTGAGAAGAGGGCAACTGTATATCCAGGAGGGATGTGCCATGAAAGTCACAAGAAATCTGGGAGAATGTGTTCTAACTTGAACAGTCCCACTACTTACTCAGAGAAAAAAAAGGAATATATGGATGTGTTCTGCTGCTGCCATCCAGTGGGGAGCTGGAGTTGAAAGCACTTGAGTGAAGATAGATGGCTAACAAGGGCTGAGTCTGAGTCACAGTCAGACCGATGCTTATTCTGCACCTTGCTGTCAACGCCATCCAAGACAGAAGTTTTTAGAGAAAGTAAAATAAAAGAGGTACTGAATAAGAAAAGGTTGTGACAGTCTGCTCCTCCTGCACAAGGACAAAAGAGGCACTCTGCTGCTCTGGCTCCCTCCTGGCACTGCCTGTGAAATCACTCTGTGGACTTGATCCACTTCAATCCTACAGCTGTTTATCTGTTTTAAGATGCTGGAGCTGACAGAGGGGTGGTTACATAGAGCTTTGTGACATGCAGGATCTCAGCTTATAGCACCACAAAGTCCAAGGCTTCAAATCTACAAATTTCATTGCAGCTAAAATGGGAATTCAGCAACTACCTTGCATACACACATTTAGATAATCCTACTGGCTGCTAATCTGCCATGACAGGTATCTAAATATCTTGTTAAATCTGGCCTTAAAAGCCCATATCTGCCTTGTTTCAGTACTTGGGAACTCAGAATATAGATGTGTAGAGCAAAATGAGACTCTCATACTTTGCTATCTACTTAGCATCCCCTCATAGATAACAGAGGGCCTCAGAATTGGTAAATGACAGCATAACATTTTCATTATCAACATCATTACTTGTGGATGATGAAGCAGAGGCAGTGACAACAATTTAAAGCCAACTCAAATTATTAGGGTACAGGGCAATTTATGAAGAAGATAAATTGCTGATGCTAATAGGACTCTACAGCAAGGTATCAATAGAGAAGAACTCCAGCAGATCAAGGAGAATGGGAGGGAAGCAGGTGTAAATGGACTGACTTCAGACTGGGAGAGAGAAAAAGACAAAGCTTTCCTCAGCACTCTAGCTGCAGAATCAGCACTCAGCTTTGTGAGACAGTGAGATGCTGCTGAGATTGACTCTTGTTTCTCTGTGTCCATATCTTTCATACCTTCCTAATATTTCCTGTAAAATTACTACCAGTAACATAAAACTATCATTTAATCCCTCACATCAAATCCCACTACACAGAGCTCTCCCAAGCAGCAGTAGTGGTGTAGCAGTCAACAAAGAAGGGAATGGTGCTTTCTGTTTGGTGTATGGGAGGAAGCAGGTGAACTGTGGCCCAGCAAACACCATTTGCCAGTACTGACATTCAGCCACACCATCAGCAGAATGGAAGAATCATAATTTGCATTTCATTTGTTTTGATTACTGAGGATATATCATAGAATCATTTAGGTTGGAAAATACCTCTAGGATCATCTAGTCCACATCAGCCTAAATCCCAAATTTTGGGATTTGTACAGCAGTTGGAAAGTGTGACACGTTGTCCTTGTACAGTTAACCTTTTTGAAAAGCAGGAGTACATCAGAACCCCTCTACTCTCCAGCAAGTCCTGGGTGCTATAAATAACATTCTACTGGAGCCACAGGCAAAACTCAAGAGTTGTCCTGTGGTTACTTGCTATACACTGCACCAGGCACCAAGTCAGCTTTCTACAGAGAATCTGCAAGTGTATCTGCCCTTATTTTCTGCAATATGTTCAGCTCTGTCTGATCAAGACACCAAGCCCAGGATCCTTTCTGTGCTTAATTTCAGAAGGATTAATTTAAGATAGTTCCTATTTGTCAGTAAGCAGATGTCCTTGATTTGCCTTTACATCAAAATACAAAAAGTCCATTTACCTTTTAAAAAAATATAACCATAGTGTTAAATGCCTGGTAATTCACACACCCAGACAAGCATTACACAGACAAGACTTGTGTAGCAACATGAAGAATAAGCTCAGCCTTTGCACATTTCTACCAGGTTACTCCTTTGTGTTTTAGTTTAACACCTGTTTGGATTGGGGACAGCAGAATGAACCGAAAACATACCCTATACTATTAAATTTCTGATTCTAGTCAAGAGAGTATGTAATCATTGGCACAGACCTATTTATCTCCATCTCATTTCATCATTCAGTAATTCAAATGTGATTTTTTGAATTTCAATTGGCTTATCAAGTGCTCAACAACATCATGAGATCCTGTCTCCACTGAAAATGATTTCTGCCTTTCTTCTTCCTTGAAGACTGTCACGTCCTGTTCACTCTATCAATCAGCCTGACATTATCTTCTTTTCACAAAGGAGATAGCTTAAGTCATCAGATTTATGCAAAAAATAACACATAGCAAAGTGCTCTCTGTGGCAATGAGAGCAATTGGGTATTGTTCTTCATACACACTCATATTGAAGCACAGTGTTTATCCTTGTGCATTTCCAACTGGCTTCTTTTTATATTAATCAATTCTTTGCTTAATGCTTTATTTACAGTATAACATCAATTACTTTTTCTTTAAAAAAAAAAAAGAAAAAAAAACCCCAGCAACCTACTTACTGATTTTCAAAGAGATAAGAAAAAAGGTAAACAGGAAGTGGAAAGACAAAGGTGTTTAAGAAATCCATTAACACCAAATGGAGTACAGATCTGCAATACATACTCATACTCTTGTGCAACTCCTCTGTTAAAACACAGGCCTCTACACACACCACAGCACCCAGGTAACTCCTGGGTGATCAGCATCCTCCCTTCATGCTCCTTGCTCTGTGTGGTATCTCCAGTACAGATCAAAAGTACCCTTGCTTTCATTTACACCTGTGCTCTCATTCAACTAAGCAGTCCCTCCAGCTTTGCAGGGAAAGAATGGTGGGGTCTCACCCAAAACAACTGATTGTTTTGTGGGAACTGGAACATTACACATCTTAGTTCTGTCTTAGGGCTAGCCAAATGGTAGTGGGGAACAGTATTGCCCATGTCCCTGGAGAAGCTCAGAGGTCTGCAAGCCCTGAAGAGCAACGCTATGAATGAGGCACTTCAATGGGGCAGTGCCAGAGGGCTGTTGACAGCTCCTAAGATGGGTGCTACCTGAACCACCACAACTGCTGGAGGACTGAAATCTAAGTGGGGCCCTAAAATTCTGGCTTTCTACATAGCAAATAGAGAGATAGGTTTGTCTTTTAAGCATCAGTCATTGCATCTCTCACAGGGGATTTAATCAGGCCACAACAATGCTTCCTCCCCCAGCTCTTCCTCCTCAGCCAGCTAACACTATTTGGGATTCAGCAAGGAACTGTCACGACATCACTGGAGGGGTGGTCATACCATTGCCTGCCATTGGTAAGTACACGCTGCCTCTCAGTTCAAGTTACCTTAGCATTACCTGGGCTTCATACCAACTTCTGGATGAAATGAGTACCAGCCTACTGACGTGCAATGCTTGTGTCATCACCTCAGTCTCCTGAGACAGAAGGACGCCACTTCTGTCCCCCATCCTCCCATGCAAGTAGCAAACCAGTTCTTAGTGAACATGCTAATGTAAGACCAGTGGCAATTAGGAATATCCAGTGTCTCATTACAAACATCAGCTGAGGCTGCCACATAGCAGACTTTTTCCATTGCTTGTCCCCAGCTGAATTTATCATTTTACAACACACATTTTTCCTTGGTCAAGGAACGACCTTGCTAATACTGTTTATTATCTAACAGATCCAAGACTGACAACTCATGTCATACTCCACAAAAAAAATATAATGAGCAAAACTCAACAACGGTAAGAATATTCAGCATTCAATGCAAAATGTTAATAATAATTTTTAAATGCCATTTCTTTGCATGGCCTTTTGACCAACTCAGCTAGTGGACTCTGGCCTAGGAAACTCTGGAAATAAATTTGGGAAGGAGTTTACTGGTCACTTGTCAGCAGTGATAGACTTATTCCTTTGCTGTAGCTGGCCAGCACAGTGCAGTGATGGTATATAAGTACTGCTCAGTGTTGTTTGCATAAATAGTAGCCCAGCCACCAAGTCTCAGCCAAGGCAATCTAAATACAACCTCTGGCACTGTTCTGCAACTAAGTCCAATTTGTTCCCAAGACCTGGAAGCGTTCTCCAAGCATACATGTGTGTTTCAGCCCCCCATCTGTTAAATGAGAATAATCACACTTTATTTGTAAAGCACATCATATTCTACTGACAAACACCTTGTATTGCTTTGATGTCACTGAGTCTGGCTGCCAGAGGAGAGTCACTCCAACATATCGCTGTTTATTTAGACAGAAGCACTTGGGGTAAAGGCCTTTCTCTTTTGTTGAGAGGCAACACAGACAGAATGCTGGATCATCTCTATCCCTCTGGTAAACTGGTCACTCTGCAGCCATAGCTCTTTTTAATGCTGTTTTGACGCTGTTCTTGCTACAGCTGAAAGAAAAATGGAAACTATTTGGGAAAAAAAAAAACACAACAAAACCAAAAACAAACAAAAACCTACGCAGGCCTTGGTTCTGATCCAGAATTCAGTTAATCCAAATCCCTTGATAGTGGGGAAGGGTCAGGAAAATGCTTTCCACAGCCACTGCTGGATTAGATTTGTTCCCCCAGAAGAGGACGTGTTTTCAGAGTCAACTGTCTTTTCTCTCTAGCTTGGCACCAACTACCATGTGATACAGACTGATAAAGGGATGCTTCTTTGCATTAGCATAGCAGATGTATTTGTCAGTTGTAGACTAATTATCTTGGTTCCTTGTTTGGGCATCCCTTGCAGTAAATTGCATTTTGCTGAGGGCAGCAATTTTAATCCAGTTCTAAAAGATGTTGACACAAAGTTGTGGGTTTTTTGTATTTCCAGTAAAAATAGTGTGTCAGGGGGTAGAAAAATATCACACTTGCCACAGTATTGCCAAATGAAATGTCAAACAAGTGCATTTTCCTACATCATTTAAAGAACAAAAAATATTGAGCATAGGTCTGATAGTAAAAATCCACTATGTTGTTCCTCTCCTCATTTCTGAAACCTTGGAAGTGGAACAAAATCTGTAAAATTAAACCAATGCAAGTAAATGATTATGCGTGGCCATTCCCAAAACAGACAACTTATTCGCACACACAGCCAAGCAAGGGACAGTCCTAAAAGGCAACTTGCAGTGCAATCAGGCTGCTTTTTTCTTTTCAAGCAAGATGCATTTAGAAACACTGAAAATAAAAATACCTGTTACATTTTAATTCCTCGGTGACACAGCAGTGCTAACTCCAGCTGGGTGCACCCAGAGAACCACAGGAATCTCCTTCTCCATGCAGACTAGTTTAAACAGGAAATTTCTGTTGATTTAGTTTTAGGGGGGTTTGTTTTGTTTTTTTCAGTTGGAGGAATACCAGCATCTGCTGAAAGGACTCAATAGACAGAAATCATTAGCATAGCCACAATTTGGGCCAGATGCTCATGTTGCTGGAGTGATTTATGCCAACTGATATGATTTGCACTTTTTTCAAATTATACTCTGACTTGATTTTCATACTTTCAGTGAATTGTACCTTCTAAAGACAACCCAAAAAAACTTAGGAGTAGCAACAGACGTCTCTAAGATCTTCCCAACTGATCTCCTCTGAAGAGGGCATCTCCTCAGAATGGTGAGTCATAAGAGGACAGGCACCATTCCTTTGGGTGACCAGTTATTTGCTGTGCCTTATTAAAAAAAAAAAAAAATAATGGGGGTTTGTGCACAGAGTGATTGTGCAATTATGGCTTATTAATGAAATGCAATAATCTGGTTCCATAACTTGCAGTGCTTCAATATACTTTTTATTATGTCACCAGACTCTGCTATGACATCATTGGGAAAGGCAGGGTGAGGAATGTGTCAGAAAGCCTTGATACTTTCAAATTGCATGGCAAGCAGGATATTATAAAAGAACTCTAAATACGTATTTATATGGAAATTTGATATTTCCATGCTCTTTTCAAGAGATTTTGTCTTTCATTTTGTTGTGTCTTGGATTAGGAATAGCACTGGATCCAATCTGGTGCCTTACAGAGGTCATAGCTATGAAGCAGGGACTTGCAAGATGTTCCTCTCCCCTTTTCCACTGTTGCTGAAGGACACATGCTCTAACCAAGTAGGTTAATGCCACCTCAGAGCCTTTGAATCCTCTCATCGTCATGCCCCATCCAGTCACAATCCAGGGGCAGCACCAAGGAGGAAGGTTAGTGTGCTATCAACTTTTATTTTGTGCTATGTAGAGGAAATTTCCCAGGGAAAAAGAAAGCTATAGAAAGGAAATACAGAGCACAAGAGATACTCTAAGCTTTTTCACTCTACCTGAAAATAAGGTGCATAGGAAATACTGCCTTCATATATACAAGTTTTTACTTCACAATTGCTTACAATTTCATTTTTGCTATCGGGCATCAACAGCCAACATAAAACTAAAACCAGCTACATGCAACACCCTATAAACACCTGTTAACACCATCATGATCTGTTACAGAGAGATTCTGCCATTCCCCCCCAAAAAGCATAACCCACCAAGCTAATCTGCAACAATTTTCTTTGTGTGGTAAAGACAGTAAAAGAAGTGTGTTTATTCCAAAGTATTTGCTGCATCTTAGGATATTACTTTAAGGAAACACAGACATAAAACTAATGGAAGAACTGGTATCAGGAAGAGGCAAGCAGTAAACAGTCCTGACAAAAATCCTGCCTCACACTTATCTGATCATTATTTCTTTAAACAACAACATAAGTCAGAAGAATAGTGACCATCACTGGACCACAAGACATATGGATGCTGTCCATCAAGGAAACAAAAGTAGAAATGAAGAAACTTTGAAAAAATAAATAAAGGCAGGCCAAACACCCAAGCAATAAAAATGTTGATCCTACAATTTTCCACTCAAAACTTTTGTCATTTGTGGCGTATCATTAAAGATTGCCACTCTGGAAGGTAATGGATGTCAGGTGTAGTCTGCACTCCTGCACTGATGGATAGCATCTCCAGTCTGATGAGGAGAGATTACCCTGCTGAACCCTACAAGTCATCTTTAATCTCCTGATTTAGAATCCATTGTCCTCTACCAATTGTCACTCTCCTGAAGGAATGCAAGAATGCTGCCAAACACTGAAAAACAGACAGTTGCAGCAAAGAGCTATGGCAGCACTCTAGAGGTGCTCCGCCAACAAAACACTTAAAAGTTTGTAAAAAGAAAATTCCATCTCCAGGTTCTTCCATTATTAATTAAACATTTTCTGGTTTCCACGAAAAAATGCTTGCTCAAACATGTCCTTGAAACCAGAGACATCAACACCGTAAACTTTCCAACATCAAGAGGCAGCTCTCTGGCAGATGCAAATACCAGGACTGGGACGAGAGCAGAGGCTCCTCACAGAGTCTGAGCGGACTAGGCACAGATGGGGTGTGTTCGACACTACAGTCAAGAATGACAGCTGCCTTCCTGCTCTTAAATACAGGGTCAATATTTTTTACCCACCTACAATCAAAACCATGGGCAAATGGAAGCCAGCATGGAAGATCAGGATATCCTAGTTTGCTTCTGAATCACCCTTCACTTGGCAGCACAGACAAAAATAGATGCTAAGTCTAAATCACCAAATCAGAGACTGCTATCCATTTCCATGGACTTTTACTCAACCCATGCAGTCACTTAGTTGGGATTAAACTCTCCGGTAGCACAAAGCCTTACAATTACATTAAAAATGGACTTTAATTCGGGATGGGCTCTGTGCCGCTATTCCAGTTGATGTAATTGCAAGGCTGTGGCAATGCAGCCCATGCAGTCAGCACAGACGTGTCGATCAATAGCAGAACAGGCCCTAAAGCAATTTCCATCCCTCAAAATGGCAGTGATTTGCAAAACACTGAATGATGGATTCTCTAAGAATGACTGGCTTAAGTGTTAATAAAATCATAACTATGAAGTCTAACTTTTCTGCTGGGACCAAAAACCATATGACATATCCGGAGCAGGCTGGAAACTAAATCACAGAAGAATCACAAACTCTCACTTCAGCAGGGTCAGGACTTCATCTTAAGCAAGGCTTTTAATCATTTCAGGGAGAGGAATTCAATGCAGGTCCTTTACATTTCAATCTATCGCTTTCATCACTCAAGCATTCATCCTCCCAAGGACCCAGTGTGTTGACCTCCACATAAACCCAGAGCAGCGCTCCCGAGGAGAACTTGTTCCACTTTTTGTTGCATCACTTCATCCAAACAAACATCGAGGACACGATCCTTTCCATCCTATATGTGGATTTTCACTTATTCGACCGTTTCTTTCTCCCCACGTTAGCACATGCCTACCTATTTGCAATATAATATATTTTTATAATCATAGAATGGCTTCGGCTGGAAGGGACTTTAAAGATCATCTAGTTCCACCACCCCCCCCCCCCCAACCCCGTCATGGGCAGGGACACCTCCCACTAGACCAGGTTGCTCAAGGTCACATATAAGCTAGTCTTGAACATACCCAGTATTTGGACATCTACAACCTCCCTGGGCAACACAGGCCAGCATCTCACCACCTTCAGAGTGAAGAAATTCTTCCTAATTTCTAATCTAAATCTACCCTAATGGCCTAATACAAGTTCTAAGTTTGGGAGAGGTAGATTAAAAAAAAAAAAAGCCAAAGAGCAAAGAAAGCTTTCTTGGTTAGAATTTTGGTCAATGGAATGTAAAGATTATCGTTTATCACAGATTGCTGCTATATAAAAAAAATGATGCTGTCAATGTAAAATGAATAAAATAAAGACAATCTTTTCACAAGCTTTCCCCAAAGGCTTTAAAATAAGGTCATTTTGATATTGCAGGAAAGAGCTTGGTTTCAGCCTCCTGCTACACAGATTGATACACTGGATTTGACCATTTGTGTGTTAAATGAGACTCCATCTTCTTGTTCTTACAGAATTCCCCTCCCTCTTTGAAACACAATCAAATATAATACACAAAACTTACACACTCACCAGTTAGTCTGCAATTTTTTTCCCCCATGACTCCCTGAAAAGCACAAATCTTTTCATATACCATCACATGCCATGCAGTTAAAGTGCACATTCATGGCAAAAGATATCAGAAGCTGTGTTTTATCCTCTAAAAGACTAAATTAACACTGAATCGCTCCTTACTGGTAACATAGCTACACATCCAAGTTGAAGTCATTGTCAAAATCTGTTATATATATCTAAAATTCCCATTGTTATTTAAGGGGAGGGGGAAATAAAAGTATTTCTTCCTCTTTTATCTTCTCAAAAAATAAATACACCAGCAAACTTCACACAGTGAACTCCACTCTTTTTTGTCTTAAAGGGAACCTATTGCTCAACTGAATTGCTTTCCCTACATTATTACTTGAAGAGATTGCAGCCAGGGCTGTATATTGTAGCTACCCTATATTTAGAAGCTGGATAATAAAACACATAAATAACAGACTGAATAAAACATTAAGACATAAAAGGAGTTAAACAGAACAAAGGGCTAAAGCTTATTGTGCAGTAACAATGTCTGACCAGTTGAAATACAAAAGGACTCGTAATTCTAATTAGTGAAGTGCACAGTTACGATTTAAATCACAAGAAAGCCAGTCTGGGGCTGTGTACTGGAGCCCATTTCATGGCCATGCAGGGCCCTCTGGTGGAACTGGGAACCGTGGCTGTGTCAACCCCACGGCACGGTGAGGAAAAATGATACTCCAACCCCCAAATAATGGGAGAACAAGAAGCCCGAGCTTTCTCAGGCAAGGGCAGAAAGGGAGAGCAGCAGAGAGGAGATCCATTGTCTTCCGTGTCATTATTCACTCCTGCCTTATTCACTCAGATTACTCCTACACAAGCCGATTGTTTCCATACATGTCTCTCCCTGTTCAAGCATCAATCAGAAGAAAAGAAAGGAGAACACTCGTGGAATCCCAGAAAATTAACTGAGGTCTGCTCAGTTCAGGCCCTACTCAACAAGGTCTACAAAAGCAGCTTGTCTTTCACACATTATAGAAATCACTGGCCTTCTGAAAACCACCTAAAACAGCATTCTGGATGCTGGAAATCACCAAGCAGCAAATTACAAATTTTCAGCTGGATTTCACTAATCAAATATGTAGAGTTTACAACAGCTCAGGCTGGTGAGAATTCTCTCCTGAAGCCACTTCGCAATCTCTAAGGTCATGCACATTTGCTTACCACTGCCATTTTCAGTAAGATTTCTCCCATTTAACCTCTGATAACTCTGTAAATAAAAGCGTCTGCAGCGCTACAAGGAATAAACTCCATGAGAAGAGGTTGCTACTTATGCCTCTGGTTGGCTAAAAGACCAAGCTGCCCCAGGGCACTCACACACAGCGATTTATCCCTATGGTCTGCACCATTCTGCAGGTGCGGCAAGCAAGCAAAGCATTAGGGCCACCACTTGAAATCACAAAGAAAAGAGAAAATGTGAACTAAGACAATTCAGAGACAAACTTGGCCCTGCTTTAAACTGAAGATGTTCATTAAATGCATGGATTCCAGACATATTAGTTATAATGGACTTTCTAAAAATCTAGACCCTTCAGAAGGAAGTTGGAAGCATTACAGGCGAGAATCATCACATAAAAATAAAACACAGCAGTCCCCAAAAAACCAAGCTGCCCTGGTAATTCCTGACAGAAACTGCTCAGCTGGCTATACCAATTAATGGTCTGCAAGTCCAGCCCCCATGTGAGGACACCTGAGGAAGTATCTTTTCAATGCTTCATCATTTGTGGATCCAGACTTGCAGCAGTGAGGTGGAAACAAATCTTTTCCGGTACTAAATGTATGTTGCTTCATTCAGCACAGCATGGAATTGATGGTTATATCGGTATCAGTTAGGTACTCCGGGAGCCTGAAATAGTGCCCAATTTTAAATAGCTATAGTAAGGTTGGTGCTTATGCTTCCCTCAGCTATTGTCAATGCACAAGACAAGCTCTTGAGAGGGGTAATTCAGAGCAACAAAGTCAGATGAATATTCTGATGTGCCTTCTCTACACAGAGGTACAGGGAACCTGCTGAAATAATCTGCATAAGCAGCATCTTCAGTGATCTACTGGTAATGAGAAGGAACATTCCTCCTCTACCTTTTGCCTAGTTAACTCTGCCAATAAAAGCAATTACAGTGTTCAAATGAAAAACAGGCTGTGGCCTCCAAGCTGGGCTCAAGGTCCAAACTGCTTCAAGGCAATGGCAGGATTGGCTTGCTAGATTGAACAGTCTTTCTCCACTAACAGTTATTTGATGGTGGTGGATATTTCGCAGAACAAAGGAAAGAACCAGGTCTGTCTTACACTTTATTACAGTGAAGAGGCCTTTTTTTTGTCAAAGAGGTTGCTTAATGGCATTCTCTCCCACTTTTCAGAAACAGGATGGTTATTGGGTCCTTAAAGTTCTTGTCTCTGTTCCTGTCTGAATATTGCAGAGACAGCTGTCAAATGTCATTCTCTCAGGCACCATCTAACATGACCAAAGTCAATAATTGTCTTTTCCCAGATTAGACTCCTTAAAAATGGCAGTATTTTGAAAAGAAAAGAGTCAAACCTCACTTTTAATCTTAAATTCTATTATTCACTCTTGGGTAATAAACCTCCCTAGCTTCAATGAATAAGTGTTTTTTCAAAAGCAACTAGTGATGTCAAGTACATAGCACAAAACCACATTGATTTTCAGGAGCAGACACAAGATGTTCTTAAAAACCAGCTCCTCCTAATACATCCCAGGCTGGGCACCTTGCGCATCATGAGCAGCGTGTATTTCCCACCTCTGTACATACCAGTCAGGCTACAGCTGCTTGACCTAAAGGACACCAAAACAAAGCCTTTGCCAAACCCAGAGCTTGAATGCATCCCTCTAATGTGCTTCGAGACATTTTGCTTCGAAAAATGTTAACATTGTCTATTGACTACAAAAATTTTGTCTCAGTTGCCATACAAGAACGTGCTAATTTTTATTAAACAAATAAGGTTAATTATTTGCTTTCCACAAAAAGGGCTACACTAAAAGCTCTGAATTATGTGCTTGGTTGACGAGCAAGGTATTG
The DNA here is from genome assembly GCA_033124195.1 of Coracias cyanogaster. Classification (NCBI taxonomy): domain Eukaryota; kingdom Metazoa; phylum Chordata; class Aves; order Coraciiformes; family Coraciidae; genus Coracias; species Coracias cyanogaster. Next base: position 1,746 of record JAVSBS010005537.1, on the reverse strand, counting down.
TCTTGCTCATGTATCTGATCATACATTAGAGGATCAATTTAGGTTTTGTATCAAACAGCAAAGATAAGATGAGGCTGGTAAGCACAGACCCCTGAAGGAGAGCCCCTCAAGCTCTCTAAATGCTCTGTGGTGCCATATGTCAGACATGGGGAGCTGGAGAATCAAGACTGGGGTGTTTCATCTGCCACGTGGAATCATAAAGTGGGATGAGGGTCACTTCAGTGTGCACGTAGGAGAAATGCATGTCTGGAGAAGAATATGACACCATAGTTTAAAAACGTGCATGAAGGCTTTTATTTGAAAAAGAGCTCCATAATTTGACCAAACTATCCATGAAGAGCAGAACTTTTCTTTAGCCTGCTCAAGAAAGCACAGTACACAGATCTGCTTAACAGTTGAGCAGCTTGTGTTTAACAGTGCCTCTTTGATATAGGGAAAAGAATCCTTGGTGTCAGTTAAAAGTATGCAGCCAAGCATTCTGAAATGCTGTGTTAAAACAACTGTCATAATTTACATAATGCATAATGAGTGTTCACTGTACAAGCTTACCACACAGGATCACTACTGCCTTATTACAAGTATTGCCCTTATGTACACAGGCAAAGCGCATCTTTAAAAGATAAAAATAACTTTTCTTTTTACATGACTCTTCCCTGGATGACAAAGCTGCAGAAGGCTGCTCTCCAGGTTTTGCTGTGCAGTCAGCTCTGAAACGCTCTGCTAAGCGGCAGTTGTTTACAGAAGAGGTCAAGAGGGCCTAATTTACTTGTCATTGTGCATAGACCCCCTTCCTCATTGAACTGATTCAACTAGTTTCCATAACAGCTACCTGCAAAACAATAATACGGATCATCCTCTAAAACTGTATTCACTGGAATCAGTTTATGGGCTGCAACATGTCAATTATTCTCTGGAACATCTGACTGTGTTTTATGGCAAACACGAGTGCTACACAGCACCAGGGAACACAGAGCTGGTGACGGTGTAAGACGAGGAGGTGGTTTGTGTAGCTCTTAGCTACACGCACTGCTGATGTGTTATGAGTGTGTAGATAGACACAGCAGCTATAGGAAAGACACAGTCAGTCCTGCTCACCAGGACTGAAGAGATTTTGGCAAGCACATGAGGAGCCTTCAGCTCCCACCTAGACAATAACCAGAAGGAGCCAGGAAAGCGATCAATAAATTGTCTCATCTGGAGGATGGAGCCTCTGACAAACACATCCCCACTTCCTAGTGCTGAGCTGAAGTGGATGCTAACATTAGACCTGGATCCACAAGAGTCTGGCTCAGAGCTAAGAACCTTACAAATTTAAGAATGAGACTACACCACAAACAGCAACGCTTGCAGAAATTCCTGACCCAGCGTGAAGGTAACTATGATTCTGAGAACGCCGTCAGCTAATCATGGTGTTGCACCCAGGGTTTGACCCCTCCTAAAAAACAGAACTCACAGGTGGTATTTCATTAACTTACCTCTCTCTCTTCTGGGATCAAAGGACACAGAGAAAACTCAGCTATCTAGTTTTAGGACTTGCACTTATATCTTTGCATTAGCATTAGTACATCTCTACTTCTTTTTGCTTTCAAGCTGATGTGTCTGTGTTACTGATTTTATTATCAATTGATCAAAATATGTTTGATTTTGTTTTGATTTTAATATATGTATGTGTTTGATTGTGTTTTGATTTTAATATAAGAGCTAAGAGATATTTTAGTAAGAATCACTTACTTTACCTTTATTGTA
>JAVSBS010005536.1:54585-81242 GCA_033124195.1 Coracias cyanogaster | reverse complement strand
TCTCTGGGCAACCTGTTCCAGTGATCCACCACCCTCATATTAAAGAACTTTTTCCTAATGTCCAACCTAAATCTACCCTTTTCTAACTTAAAACCATTACCCCTCGTCCTGTTGCTATAAACCCCCATGAACAGATCCTCCCCTGCCTTCCTATAGGCCCCTTTCAGGTATTGGAAGGTCACTATAAGGTCTCCTCAGAGCCTTCTCTTCTCCAGGCTGAACAGCCCCACCTCTCTCAGTCTATCCTCATAGGAGAGGTGCTCCAGCCCTCTGATCATTTTTGTGGCTCTCCTCTGGACACGCCTCAATGGGTCCATGTCCTTCTTTGGGGAACACGAGAAGGTGTTACCCGTTAGCTGAACGGGTCATGAAACCCTTCCAAGTAACTGTTTCCTACACGCTTGCTGACAGCTCCCCAGCATAAACCAATGCTCTATCAATGTTCATCTCTGGGCGTTTTAAAAAGGAAGTACCTACGTGGTGGGAACACACCAAGCAAAAGCTTCACCCATCATAAAATCCCTGCAAAACTTGCAATTTGACTTCCAGCTCGCCGTAAGTGGTGGGGACAACAGGAAAGGGAAAATAAATGATCTGAGAAGGCGCATCTGATAACGTCAGTGAAAATGAAGGAGGGCATTGAAGTGCTCAGAGAGACTGTCAATGCTTTAATGCTTGCCAGCAGTGGCTGGTTTTAACTCCTGGCCAAAGATAGGGCTTGACTCTACACTGGAAATTTATCATTCCAGGGATTATTTTTTTTCCTCTGTGGAAAAACATTCTTCTCTTCTGGGGAGAAAGTCCTTCTAGTGTGCTTCAGGTCATGGGCTTAATTCAGAGAGGTGAAAAATGGCTTCAGATTCATTTTCTCTCTTGTGCTTGGAGGACTTTCGTCTTATATGTCTGATCAGACAGAGCCTAATGTCTCAACTGGCTCCTACCAGGGACTCTGTAGCATTTCTCCCCTCTGTAACAGAGCCCCATCCATCTTTGAAGGAGCTCTAAATATTTATACAAATACCTTTCCCTTTTATCTGCTCCCACATTTGCAGAGGAGGTCATTGGCATATGAACTCAGGAGACCTTTTTCTGTCTGCCAAAGAAAGTGTGTTTCTCATCCATCACCACCATTTTTGCTCGATTTTCCTGATTGTTCCCCCTGCTCCAAGTTCTTCTCCACCTTCCCTGCATCCCCACATCAAACCCCTGCTTTCCCACCCAGACTGCTCTGCTGGGACTTTCTTTCCCCTCTTAAGAGGGTGGAAATGCAGAGTGATTTCACTGAAGCCAGGGAAGGGGTGACCTTAAGACACCCACAGGCATTCACATGTAGGCAGTGTTAAGGTCCCAGGGGCATCAGATTGGCTGGTAGCTCTGATCCCCAGCCTGTGAAGGCACCATCACTGCTTAGGATGTGGGCATACTGGGGAGGACTGGTCTGGATGGTGGAAGCCAGAGCACTTCTGTGGTGCTTTGAGACCCAGACAGCTCTCACTCAGCTAGGCAGGTCCTGGGATGAATGTAACACAGCCGCTGCCAAAGCCAGACTTGACCCTCTGGAGGCCTGAGGAAACTCATTGCACAAGGTAGAGAGTCTGTGGTGCAAGGGTTAGTGCAGACCACCCAGGTATCAGGAGACCCAGCTTTGCCACTGACTCTGTGTTTGATCTTGAGCATTGTTTTGGGAAAAGAAGGTCCATCAGAAGAGATCCTATCACACTGGTGGGTCTAGTCTTGGCCATAAGTAAATGCATTTTCTAATGACTGCTGTCTGCCCAGGTCTCAGGTTGGTTAATTCACGTTGGTAAAACGTTGGGAGATACCCAGGGTAAAGCAAAGTTCTATTTTATTAAACGTAGGAGCTTGGTGGAGCAGGCTCTGGAATGTGAGGTTTGTTGTGTGGCTGTGGCACCTCTTGGGAAAGGTGAGCAGGAAAGGAGATTTGGTCCTGCCAGGCCACAGAGAGCAAATGTAGGCTTCACCATAGTCACTGCCTTCTCAGAGCGGGTGGTGGTCTCACTGAGGTGGCCATGGATGGGAGCAGGATGGGGGTGAAGGTCTCAGCATAGGGCTGTACTGCTGGTAGGGAGGTCAGAGCAAAACCACATCACCATCTCCCACCACCCCACAGGGTCTGAGAACGAGGTGACCCAGGTCAACCGGTGTCTGGACGCTGCCAAAGCCTGCAACGTGGACGAGATGTGCCAACGGCTGCGGACAGAGTATGTCTCCTTCTGCATCCGGCGCCTGGCCCGGGCCGACACCTGCAACCGCTCCAAGTGCCACAAGGCCCTGCGCAAGTTCTTTGACCGCGTGCCGCCCGAGTACACCCACGAGCTGCTCTTCTGCCCCTGCGAGGACACAGCCTGTGCCGAACGCCGGCGGCAGACCATCGTTCCTGCCTGCTCCTACGAGTCCAAGGAGAAGCCCAACTGCCTGGCGCCTCTGGACTCCTGCCGGGAAAACTATGTCTGCAGGTAATGTTTGCACACTGGGGTGGTCAACATAGAGAGCTGTCCCTTGGACAAGCCTGGGGTTCATCCACTGGTGACAGCCCGGTGACCAGAGACAATGTTCTCACCTGAAGGATCCTGTCTGGAACACACTCATCCCACCACAACGCACCAACACAGGCCATTGCCTGAGTGACTCCTTCCCATGTTCTTGCCTCATATTTTATATAGAAGACATTAACCGACAGGAGAAGATTTGAGGTGTTTGTGCTGGACTTTTTTTAGACCTTTTCTATGAGTTTTTAGCTTTGGTGCTAAAGAAAGATCTGCTACGGAAATAGCTCCAGGAAGGTGCAAGCTAAGCAAGGACATGGTATGGGGTGCTTGCAGTCACTCTCACTAGTCCGTGTCCTTACTGTCTATCTCCTCTAGTCCAGAGCATCCTACACGAGCACCTAAGCTATCCTAACAGTCATTGGCACTTGCAGATACCTTAAAACCATGGCTTTCTCTTTTTTAATTAGAAAAATTAATCCTATATATATACCTTTATGCTGCAAGGCTGGATGTCCTAGTGATTGCAATAGGGGTCTCAGAGTCACAGTTCTCACTCCAGATCCACCACGTAATAGGTGGCCAGGGTGGATTGCTCCTCTGTCTCTGTTTAAGCCCCATGCTGGCACATGTGCAGACCCATCCCAACGTGCACGCTCACAGACATCTCCCTTTCACGTTTCTTCCCTCAGCTTTACTATTTTCACCCCTCTGTTTCTCAAAGTCTTTGATGTTCCAGAAGGTTAATCCACATAGAGCTCTTGGGAGTGGAGCCCATCTATCAGTGAGAGGTGTAAGACCATAACAGCAGCAAACGTGGTGGTCTCAGCCCAGTGTCCTGTGTGCAGCTGCGGCCGTGAGGAGACACCTGGAGAAGGGCACAAGAGCAAGCGTAGCACACATCTCCCAGTGTTGTCCCAATCTCTAATTACTGTGGGCTTTGGGACTTCCTGAGCTGAAATTCCAGCAGCCATCACCTACTAGCACATCAGCTTTAAATTACAATTAAAAAACCTGTCTTTTCACAAAGGGAGGTGAGAGCAGCAGCATCCTCTTGGAAGGCTGGCCTGGTACCAATACCCTCACCTTTCTGCATGCCAGAAAAGTGAATAAAGGAGAATAACGGAGCTACAGGTCTGCAGCTGACTCCGGAAGAGGCGAAGCCCCTGAGCCCCACCAGCTCTTGCTCAGATTTCCACGGCTACCCAGGGAATCTGAACTGGAGAGGTACTGCCCTCTCCCTAACAAGACAAGCAGGCCCAGAGGGGAAGAAGAGATTCGAAGAGCAGAAGAGATTCGTTGCTTCCCAGGAGGCTGGAGACGGTTTCCTGCAACCAGCACAGCTGTTAATTATCTGGTTCCTTGGTCTCCGAATATATAATATAAAACATCCTCTAGAGACACGGCGGGAGCAAGGGGTTGATGTGTGACCTGGTCAAAGCCAGCATCATAGAAACCACAAGGAGAGCCAGCAACAAATCATGGCACTTGAAAGAAATGGAGTCAAATACTCCAGAGCTGACCCTGCCTGCACTGCTTGGTCCTCCTGCAGCTTCTCCACAACTGTAACCCCTTGAATTTCCCAGCTTGGAGGGGTGGGTTCTACTAACATGAATAATTCAAGACCTGCCATCAGTACCTCCCTCTTCTAAATGATGCAGCAGACATTCGGGCAAGAAGAGTTTGCCTGGCTGGGGCACAGGAGAGAGGGGTTGGTCTGGGGCAAACGGGAACAAAGAAGAGAGAAGAATGAGAAGGTTGAGGAGGAGGAGAGAAGCGGGCAGGAAAGCGCAAGTCGGAGTGCTGACACTGACCAGGAGCACCGATAAAATGTCTGGAAGTGAGGAGCTGTCTGTGAGGAGTTTTTCTGAGACTGCCCAGGCAGAGCAAACATTTGAGGTATCCAGTTCATGGCTGAGACACTGCAGGCTGACATCTTCAAGTGTCAGCAGGGCTAGTGCTTGCTTGAGTTTCCTAAGCAGCTCAAATGCCATGTGAGATGCCTTCTTACCTGGCCATGGGATGCCTGTTTAGATGGATCTGAATCCCCAGTGGGTCCTGTGCCCTACCTGAAAGTTCCATGTGGATGTCTTTGATGCCCTGCGATGTCCAAGCACCACTGGATGCCTACGTGCCAAAAACTGACTCATCCCTAAAGGATTAGGTGGCAAAAATCTGGCATGATTTACAGAGTTTACCCAACCAAGCTAGCAGGGGGGCCACATGCCAAGACCAATCTAGCAATCTGTCCGAATGATGCACCAACTTCCCTGCATGGCCCAGACAGTCCCAACAAACCCAGAATGTGACTCAGACCTACTTTGTGCTAAGCACTTTGGTGCTCTGACCTAGACAATGTGAAAACTGAGGCACAGCGGTCTGTGGTCAGAGCTGTATGTCTTACACCTCTTGCTCCACAGGACCATAGAATGGTTTGGGTTGGAAGGGACCTTAACGATCATCTAGTTCCAACTCCCTGCATGGGCAGGGACACCTCCCACTACAGCAGGTTGCTCAAAGCTCCATCCAACCTGGCCTTGAACACCTCCAGAGATGGGGCATCTGCAATCCCCCCTGGGCAACCTGTGTCAGTGTCTCACCACCCTCAGAGTGAAGAACTTCTTCCTGATTTCTAATCTAAATCTCCCCTCTTGCAGTTTAAAGCCGATACTCCTTGTCCTATCTCTATTCTTGAAAAGGGTCTCTCTCCAGCTTTCCTGTACATCCCCATTAAGTCCTGAAAGGCCACAAGAAGGTCTTCCTGGAGCCTTCTCTTCTCCAGGCTGACCAAGCCCAACTCTCCCAGCCTGGCCTCCCAGCAGAGGCCTTCCAGCCCTCCCATCACCTCTGTGGCCTCCTCTGGAATTGCTCCAACAGGTCCATGTCTTTCTTATGCTGGGGACCCCAAAGCTTTTTGCCCTGAATATCTGTGCTCATATGTCACACTTTGTGCTCTCTCTCCATCAGGTCACGTTATGCCGAGTTCCAGTTTAATTGCCAGCCGTCCCTGCAGTCTGCGAGCGGCTGCCGGAGGGATAGCTACGCTGCCTGTCTGCTGGCCTATACAGGGATCATAGGTAAGAGGCCATGTCCTTCAGCTGGTCTCTCTCCCACTCTCTGGGTGGCAAGTATCTCCTCTGGGTGGGAAGTATCTCCTCTGGGTGGGAAACATCTCCTCTCACCCTGGCTAGGTAAAAGCTGCGAGGTGGAGAGCTGAGACTGGGATCTTAGAGAATCATTATGGTTGGAAAGGACCTCCAGGGTCATCAAGTCCAACCTCAGGGAGATGCTGGGCTTCCTGCAGTGACTAGAGGCGCCTAAGCCATGAGCATGGCTTTAGGAGAGCTGCAGTGGAGGCCAAAAAACCATGCACCATGCTTGCAAGATCCCAGGTTCTCTCTCAGGTAGAAATAGACGGGCCATCCCAAGGCATCTGCTCTGTCAGGGGTTCCCTGATGCCATCACCAGTGATGCCACTGCAAATCATCATCCACTGGCATCTTGCTGACTTCAGAGGATGTCAGACTGGGTTTTTGGATGCCGCAGAGTCCCAGCTGGCAGCTGTTAGCACAGGCACATACAGAGTCCAAAGAGAAGTGCCAATGGCTATTGGACTTGGTCCATCCTGATGGATGGGATAGATTGACAGCATTTTGGGTCAAGATTTCATCCCATTTAATCCTTCCTTTGTTGTCTCTGACCATTCTGGAGGTTGAGTTTGGCCTTTTCAACAACAGTGTGGAAGCTTTACACACATTCATACACAGTTTTTGAGTTCCCAGGAGCTGTTCATTCCTTGGACTGACGGCATGTTATAACTGACTGAAGGCTTTGGTGGTGGTGGGGTGAACAAAAGGGTTGCAATGCCACTCTTCTCCTCCCTGGGGGGCAAAGCAGACCTGTGATACCGGCACTTGAAGGGCTTTCTCATGCTGCCATCATGGAGGGGTTCAGCTGAAGCTGAGCAGAGCAACCCAAAACAGCAGCAAGGAGGAAAATCACTGTCCCTTCTTGAAGTACCAGCCTTGTGGTAACACTTCTCCATCCTTCCCGGCAGGCAGTCCCATCACACCCAACTACATCGACAACTCAACTTCCAGCATAGCTCCCTGGTGCACGTGCAACGCCAGTGGCAACCGGCAGGAAGAGTGTGAGAGCTTTCTGCATCTCTTCACTGACAATATCTGTCTCCGTAAGTATCTCCTGGCACACGGCTGTGCCCACAGCACCGCCCACAAGCTGCTGAGGCTTCTTGTGAATGAGGGTATGAAGATGCCCTAGTCCTCAAGAGTCTGTAGGTGTCCAGCTCCCTGGAGCCCTGAAGACCCTTGGGCATGCGTTTGGGTGATGCAGTCAAAGGAGGCTGGAGAAGGGGTGTATGTGCTTTGCCTTGGAAGCGTTGCCCTGACAACACTTTTCTCCATCTTTTCTCCACACAAAGAAAATGCCATTCTGGCCTTTGGCAATGGGACCTACCTGAATGCAGCTGTGGCCCCATCCATCCCCCCCACCACACAGATGTACAAGCAGGAGCGAAATGCCAACAGAGCTGTGGCGACCCTCAGAGAGAACATCTTTGAGCACCTCCAGCCCACCAAGGTAGGAGAGGGCTGACTTGGCCCTAAGAGATTCTTGGCCATGTCTATTCCTCCTCCATGCCCTCCTCACCTCAGCTCCTTCTTCCACCTGTGTTGTTTCAGCTATATGCAGACATCCAACCTCCTCTCCACCTCCTAGAGTCCTTGATTCACCCACTTCTTCATGCCCTGACATATTCTTCTCCAACCTCAAGCCCAGGACTACACGCTCCATGACTGTTCTCTTGCCTGTTGGCCACCTTCTCTTTTCTTTCATGGGTGCTAGAGAGAGATATGGGTCTTTTAGAAGTACTGTGAAATTCATGGGCTTTCCAGGAGTGCAGAAGGGGAGCCAGGACCACTGGTTTGGCTCCTCACCTTCATGCAGGGCAGCCACATGGCTTCAGATAAGCATTTCAGCAGCCTGGAGATCCTGGAGGGCATAACATAGAGGCTTGACTGACCAAGGTTTGCTAAGCATTGGAAAAATTTCAGATGAAAGGTTGTAGCTGCCAGAAAATCGTTAGTATCAAAAGAAGCTTAAACTGAAATTATTTTAAAACAAATAACAGATTCATTTACTGATGATGGCGGTAGTAGGCATTAAATATTTTATTCTTAAATAAAAAGCAATGACATTGATCTGCCACCCACCGGAGTAATTTTCAGGTTGAATTATTTTATTGTTGAATAATTAACAGTGACCCTGGTTTGCTGAATGTTCAGGTGACAGAAGCTGCCAGTTAACCAGACTCTGAGGACTGAGCGTGGGCTTTGCGCTGAGCCAGCTGATACCTTCAGAGAGCTTCCACACAGGGTTTTTTTAAGCCTTTTCCCTGTTTCTTTTGCTGGGAAAACACCCAGTTCACCTCCATCCACTCTGTTTTCACAGAACAGCAGGCTGGGAGGTGCACAAATGTGGTTTCAGATTCCCTCACAGATTCTGAGGGCATTGGTGGCTGTGCACAGCACAGACATACTTTCATGGGGTCATAAACTTTGCACCCAGAAGATGCAGAGGTTTTTCTTCTAGCCAGTGCTCCCCAGACCTTAGAGCTCTCCAAGCAGTGGCCTAAGGTCCAGACCTTGCACGGAAGAACTTTAATAATGGAGAAGCTGTGAACCTCCCTCATCACTGACAGGCCAGGCAGCTGCTGCTGCCATCAGCAAGTGTGAAGCTGGAGAAAGCAACTGCAGTAAGGGATGGCTCTACCACAGGGCCAACCTCCATGTGACATTTTTTTACACTGGGGGTGGTGAGAACCTGGCCCAGGTTGCCCAGAGAGGTGGTCGCTGCTCCATCCCTGGAACCATTCCAGGTCAAGTTGGATGAGACTCTGAGCAACCTGCTCCAGTTGCAGATGTCCCTGCTCAGTGCAGGGGGGTTGGACTAGACCTTTAAAGGTCCCTTCCAACCCAAACCATTCTATGATTCTATGTGACAGCAGCACATCCCTCTGCTGAGGTCTGAGTGCTGCCGGAGCATGGTCCCTCTTGACAGTCTAAGAGAAACTGGGGAGTTGGGTCTTGAATCTGGACTCATCTTCAAACCCAGATCTTGTTCAATGAGGTTGGTGACCCTGGACTCGAGGAGCAAAGCTACAATGGGCCAATTTATCCATTGTGTTCCCATCTTCATAGCAGTGCAGAGCCTTGGCTCTAAATTATCTCATTAATCAACTAATGCACATGGAGGGCTCTGATAAAGTGAATTTTCGGCCCCAGATGTCAATGCACCGTAAAAGGAGAAGGGTGCAGAGTGTCTGCAGGGGACAGGCACCCACGGTGGGCCTCAGTTTCATAAACACACGCGCTGCACTTTGGAGTAAGTCACCTGGCTCCCAGCTGCTGCTTGGTGAAATGTCTCCTAGCCCCATGGAGATGTACTCAACACCCAGGCGGCACCTCCACCTGAAAAGGCCACCAGGTCAAGCTGCTGGCCAGCACTGGCTCTGTAAGTTGCATAGATCCTCACTGACCTGATCAGGCATCCAGGCACCCACCTCACACAGACACCTCCAACCAGTGTCCAAACCTGTGGGCTGCAGTGCTATGCCCACGAGGTGACCCTGCTGTGTGCCACAGCACTACCACCACCTTCACCACCACCTCCAGCAGAGCTGAGCTGACCTCCAGACTCACACATAGGAAAGCTGCACAGTCCCCAGGTCCTAAACCCTCAGAGGGACCAAGGTGGGGAACAGCCACCACACGACTCACCCCATCCTACCTCCTTCTCTTGCAGGTGGCCGGAGAGGAGAGGCTCCTGCGGGGCTCCACTCGTCTGTCATCAGGGACCTCCAGCCCAGCAGCTCCCTCTTGCTGGGCAGCCTCTCCGCTGCAGAAGTGGCTTCTCCCCACTCTTGCTGTGCTGAGCCTCTTCGTGATGTGAAGCAGGGAGGGCACATGCCAGGGCAGAGACTCTCTTTCTGTTGGTTTCTTTACAAAACAACCAGACCAGTAACTTTTTCAGGGGGAGGAGGGGGACGAGGGCCAGGATGGGAAGGGGAGGTGAGCGTGTGGGCAACCCTTCCTCCTCCTCATCCGTCTGCCAATTTATTTGATTTTATACAATCAGCATCATTGACAACCAGCTCATTCTTGGTCCTGGACACTTTTCCACCCCACAACTTGGTTGTTGTCTCTCCAGCTCTCTGTGGACAGGGTCAGAGCCATGGACAATTTGCTTGGAAAAGGTGAAGGGGAGAGTTGACTCAAGAAATGAGAGCTGCACAGGAAATGCTTTTGCCTGCTCCAGCCAAGAGAGGAAAGACTTTTGATGGATGAGCTGTCATGTTTCCTGAAGCCCTGACTCACATTGTGGGGCTCTTGACAGGACGTGTCAAGTGATGCGGAGTTCAGAATGTCTCCAGGCTTGCTCAGGACCTGAGCTGGGACCAGGCAGCCCGTCTGGTTCAGACTGAAGGAACCAGAGCAATGGTGAGAAGGTGGTTGGTTTTGTTGACTGGAGAGGATCCCAAAACACCTCTGGAGTGAGCCAAGTAACCATGCTACAAACTGTCTTGTGGGGATTATCCATGGCCAGCGTGCAACCAGCATGCATCTCCAAGATGTCACCTACCCCTCGGGCCCTCCTTTTTAGAGAAACACATGTCATGTATTGATGGTGTTCAGGAAGAAACACGTGTGTTGCGTTTTGTTTGCGGCTGCCTGTCCTCTTGTCCCAGCACTAGCATCTCTCTTCACTGGTCCTGTAAAGTGACTGGGGCTAGGCATTTTTTGGCCACATCCAAACAACGTTGTCCCACTCCAAGCTAACTGTTCTCTGTGAGAGATGAATGTGTGAGCCCGTGGGCAGGACTCGATGTGAGCCCAACACAACCCATTCACACGTCCTACCTGTGCATCAGCCTGTCTCACAGAGAGGCAGAGGATCTTCGGTCAGAGTATTTAATTAATTTTCCTAGGAAGAGATAGGATGGAAAAGGTTTGCTAGATACCACCTTGGGAACATAAATATCCAGTGAATTTGTGGAAAGGCCAAGTCATGAATCATGTCATGGGTAGGGAGTGGATTTCTACAGTTCCCTTCCTTGAAGAGCTGGCAGAGGCAATTGCTTCTGTCCAGGTTAGCTTGTGAAGGACATTACCTCTTGCCAAGTTCCCTTTACTCAGCCGAGAGGTTGTTTAAACAAAGGCTGGTGAGGTGACCTGTTCTACTGAGCCCAGCTGGAGGATGAGGACAAATGTCTCTCTGGTCTCTCGGGGCACAGGGAGGCAGATGTGTGACCTTGGGCTACCTGAGCATTTGGTGGTCTTCCCTTGAGGAGGTGAGCTGAGGACTCCCAGTGCCTTTCTGTGGGGCTGAACCCCTCACTAAATCAAGCCAAGAAAGAATATGGTAAAGATGGGTGAGAAGGTTTCCCAGGATAAATGTTTACCTAGGTTGACCACCACAGGAGGCACAGGAATAGCTCCAGGTTCTCCCTGAGCATTTCGGCCTGGGCTTTGCCCGTTTATTCCTCGCTTTGTGCTCCTCCAAGGACCATCGTTAGTGTTTGGATTCATAGAAAGTCTGAGCAGCAGCTGATGCAGCAGCAAAGTCCAGCACTTCTTAATCCTATTCTCTGTGGAACACCTTCCATTGTTTATTGCTCCAGGCTTTGCTGAGAAACTGCAGCAGCTTTCTCGGGTTTTGGTCCAACATGAAACCACTCTTCTTTTCAGTTGAACACCCATGGATGTGTAAGACATGCATAGAAATCCTCCTGGCTGCATCCTGTCCAAAGTTGTGCTCCTTGAGGTCCTCGAGGCTGTAGCACCTGGTTGTCCTAATCCAGGGCTGTGCAAAGGAACATGCCAAGATCCAAGGACAGGCATGCAAGTGTCAGCTGCTTTCCAGGAGTACCCACTCCTGCAGGCTCTCATGGCTCCACTCCAGTGTCTCTTATAACTGGTGGTGATGTTGAAATGCCACTTTGCCGTTTCCTTCTCTGATTGTTGGCCAGCAGAGATGGACTTTTTCTAGGCGGTCAAGATGATTGCCAACGCCACTTCAGCTCTCTCTTAGGACAGGTGTGCTGTGAAAAACAGTCGTGGAGAATCCTACTCATAGACCAGAGGGGATGGAGGAGCGCTCCAGAGGTTACCTAGTCCATTACCATGTCCCACAGCAGGACCAATGCTCTGTTCACTCTTTCTGGAAGATTTATCTCAAAGGATTTTTAACAGTTTCAGTGAGAGAAGTCATCATCTCCCCTGGGTTTATATCTTGCTTTAAAGACTCCTGAGGATGTTAGTTGTTTCTAAGCATCACATACCATCAAGACCCTCAATTCCCATTGCGGTATTTTCTCAATTCCTCCATTTTGGAAGGATGGCAGACCAGCAGCTAAAAGCTCCCTGAGGTGACAGCCAGCTACCATGGGTCATATCACAGAGGTGTTCCACGAGAAGCTCAAAAAGCATGGCAACGTTCTGCCTGGATCCCTGCAAAAACTGCAGTGAGTTAGTGTTACAGGGTGGTTGCTAAAGGGGTTTCCTCCCCATGCCCTTGACTGAGGGACCTCAAAGGATCTGTGGAGTGGAGGTTGCAGGTCTGAAAATGTACTCCCTGTCCTCAGCCTTTGTCCTGCGCTGTGAGTTTGGATACAGCATCCTTCAAGCACTGTCCCAGGCCAGGTCCTGCACAACTGAGGGTTCCCCACAGTCTCGAGATGCTTCAAAATGGAGTAAGGCACAGAGTAATGAGCCTCTTGCCCAGCAGCAGGTTGGACATTAGGAAACATTTTTTCACTGAAAGGGTTGTTGGGCACTGGCCCAGGCTGCCCAGGGCAGTGGTTGAATCACCATCCTTGGATGTGTTTAAAAGCCATGTAGATGTGGTGCTGAGGGACTTGGTTTAGCAGCGGACTTGGTAGAGTAGGGTTATGGTTGGACTTGATGATCTTAAAGGTCTTTTCCAACCTGAATGACCCTATGAAAGGGTCAGAGGGTTGGGATGGGCAGTCACGCTACACAGAATTAAAGAAAATATTAATCTCCAAACCTGAACAACGTTTTCCTTAACCTTTTTTTGCTGATATTTAATGTGAATTTTCCCTCCAAGCTTGTCAACAAATCAAGCTTGGCAAAAAATGATGGCTTTGGGGCATTCCATTTGGAGGCAGGAAAGCCAATTACATCCCTCCCCACCCACGAACCCAGGTGTGCACAGGCCATTTCTTGTCCTGTGTGAAAAGTCAGGAATTTCTTTTGATGAAATTCCACCTCCGTTGACCTCTGTGAACCACAGGTCTTCATTTTTAAGCCTCTTGACTAACCACCAAGGTCAGAGCAGCTGCTTGTGAAGGCAATGGGCTGACCGAGCCAAGAGAGAGGAAGGGAGGCAATTTTTTTAGTAGCAATTACTCCATAACCGAGGACTTTCATAAGCACAAAGAGTCATGAGGGAAGGGGCGGGGCAACTAAAGAGAAGAAGGAGCCAAAATTTCTGTAGCCACCAAACTCTATGTTTTTGGCTGCTCAGCACCATTCCCAGTGGTTTGGCGGTCCTGAAAGCCTGTGAAATATTGTGTAAGGACAAATATCACATTGTCATCAAAGCCAGAGGGTGAGCAAGGCAGGAGAAGCTGCGCTGGGGAGGTGACGTTGGAGCAATAACCCCATGGGGAGCAGGGAGATGTTGGAGGTTGTGTGTGTGTGCACGCAGGAGAAGATGGGTGATGTCTGCCTTTACTGCTCGGGTATAACCTGTACTTATCTCTTCTGTACATGTCAATATTCAAACATATCCATGAATAAAGCACACATGCATTTTCCTGACCCTCCCCTTGCTCCTGTCTGCGATGCTGGGATGTCCATGCTTGCTGCCCAAGCAGGTGCCAAGCTCACCAGTCCTGCAGTGTAAGGGCAGCTTGAAGAAATGGGCTGTAAAGATGATGAGGGGACTGGAACATCTCTGACAAGGAAAGGCTGAGAGAGAACAACCTGGAGTTGTTCAGCCTGGAGAAGAGAAGACTCTGGGAGACCTTATTACAGCCTTTCAGTATCTGAAGGGGGTCTACAAGAAAGCTGGGGAGAGACTTCTTGCAAGAGCTTGGAGTGACAGGACGAGGGGAAATGGCTTTAAACTGGAAGAGGGAGATTTAGATTAGAAATAAGGAAGAAGTTCTTCACTGTGAGGGTGGTGAGAAACTGGCACAGGTTGCCCAGGAGAGTTGTAGATGCCCCATTCTGGGATTTGTTCAAGACCAGGCTGGATGGGGCTTTAAGCAACCTGGTCTAGTGGGAGGTGTCCCTGCCCATGGCAGGGGGGTTGGAACTAGGGCATTTTTGAGGTCCTTCCCAACCCAAACAATTCTGTGATTCTATGAACTTGTCAATGCTGATCAGTATCTAAAGGGTGGGGGGCAAGAGGATGGGGCCAGATCCTTGTCAGTGGTGCCCAGTGACAGGACAAGGGGCAACGGGCACCAACTGGAACCCAGGAGGTTCCACCTCAACAGGAGGAGAAACTTGTTTGGTGTGAGGGTGTGGGAGCCTGGCCCAGGCTGCCCAGAGAGGTTGTGGAGTCTCCTTCTCTGGAGAGATTCCAAATGTGCCTGGACGCGATCCTGGGCCCCCTGCTCTGGGTGAGCTGCTGGAGCAGGGGGGTTGGACAAAGATGATCTCCAGAGGTCCCTTCCAACCCTTGCCATGCTGAGATTCCACAATTTTGGGAAATGGGGCATGTTTTGGGAGGGGCTGGCAGAGCGGCTGGGCTCAGATGCCCCGTGCTTGGCTGGAAACCCAGCTCTGATCTGCTGCCTACAGCAGCAGGTGAAAAACCAACTCTGCGGAGATGGAGACACATCAGAGCCACCTGGGATGGGGACGTGGAGCCACACGAGTCCTGGGACTGCTTGTGAGCACACAGAGGTGACACATGCAATAACAATTTGGGGAAGAATGAGCTCCAAGCTTGTGCCAGCGCAGGAGGAAGGAGGCATTGCAAAATGCAGTGGGACAGGAATAACTGCACATGCTGAGATGCCACCACGTAACACGGGTGGGTGGAAATAACTGGGGTGGCTGTTGCTGCACCCTCCTTGCTGCTCCCAGGAGGAGGGGAGATGGAGGAGGAGGAATTGTGGTGGTTCATGCCAGCCTGGGAGACTTCTGTTCATGCCACAAACATCTGTGAGTTATTTTTGGCAATCTTTTTTTTTTTTTTTTAATAAAAGAAAGCACAGGGAAACTGATTGGAGGCAAATTGAATGTTTTCCTGCCAATTTTGGGTGAAAAACAATGTTCTAGAAAACAAATGTATATGAAGTTTATATAAAAATGCCAAGTGAAGTTCAAGTCAGTTCCTGGACATAAAGTGAGTTCAAGAACCCAGAAATGTTGAACATTTTCTTCCTCAAAATCGTGGTTGTCTTCATGCCTGCACAAAGCAGCTGAAGATGCAGCAGAAGAGCAAGGCCTGAGGGTTAGGCCAGACCCAGGACTCTCATCAAAGCCCTTTCCTTCCCTCAATGCACAGGCTGTTTTTGTGGCTGGGGTTTTGCCGCCACAAAGAAAATTTCCTGGGAAAGGAGATTTCAGGTTGAACCTGAAATGTGCTGTGAAAATGCTGCTGGTTTGATCTATTTTCCCTGTTTCTTGGTAGGTGGCTCCTCGCCCAAGGTCAGCACCCAAAAAAGCTGATGGGACTTGTCTGGTGATGGGGGGAGACAATCAGCAGGGCCCCACTAGGGCCAGAAAGCCACCGGCTGTCAGTGGGGGACCTGGCGTTGAAGGAGATCACTGGATTATAGGCGGGACAGCATGTGCTGGTTTGATTGATACAGGGTGAAGCACAGGTCTGGTTGGGACATCCTTGCTCTGGGTTGTAGCAATTGGCTTCACGCAAGCCTGGAAATCACTCTGAATTTAGGATGAAAAGATTTTGGAGCAGGATCATCACTAATAGCTAGAGGAGGCTTCACCTGACCCTCAGTTCTATCACATCTCCAGGTCTGGGTATGGTTTATGGGGACACCGGCTCTGCCCACAACAACTGAGCCTCACTCCCTCCTCCAGCCAGAGACATCCCAAACACGGAAAAAAGAGCAGGTGAAGTGATTTCCAGAAAAAAAATTCACAGAAAAAAGTCCTACAACCTCCGTAGGCCTCAGGACAGAGATGAGCCCGGGGCATCTGTGGAGCTTCAGAGGAAAGAGCTGCAGGCAGGACCCAACAGGAACCCATGGCGACCGCAGAGACGGCACCAGCACAATCCTGCAGCTCACGGACAACTGCTGCGAGGGGATATTTGAAGCAGAAACAACAATTTGCCATCGGTTATCACCATGCAAACAGTGCTAAAGTGCTGATAAGGGTGGAGGCATCTCGCTTCGGTTATTAAAACGTCGTCTTTCCGCGCCGAGCGTGGAAACGGTGGATGTTGGCCAGAGGCAAGTGCTGCAGAATTAGCTCTGACATCAAAAATGTTCAAAGCACCTTGGTTTGTTTTTTTTTTTTTTTTCCTGAGGAGAAGTGGAAATGATTTCTGGTGGTAGCAGGGATCCCAAGGAACGTGTCAAGGGAAGGCCTGCCAGTCACGCTGCCAGAGGCACGTTGTGGTTGCAGGCTGGAAAGGAGAGATGATAAAACAGTCAGCAAGCTGCTGGTGGGATGGGTGGAGAAATGTGGACACCTGCGTTATCTCCGTGCTCTAATTCCCCATCACAACGATGCTTCCTGAGCAGCTGACACAATCCAGACCTCCCCGCTAAACCTCTGCTTCCCAGCTGAACTCAGGGCTCAGCGTGAGGATCAGGAGAGATTAAATCACCTCCGTCCTGAGGCTTCACTGGTGGGGTGAGATCAGAAACAGCCCCAGTCCTTCAGGCTGTGGGCTCGTGGAGCTGCATCCT
Source organism: Coracias cyanogaster (assembly GCA_033124195.1). Classification (NCBI taxonomy): domain Eukaryota; kingdom Metazoa; phylum Chordata; class Aves; order Coraciiformes; family Coraciidae; genus Coracias; species Coracias cyanogaster. The sequence continues at coordinate 64,796 of JAVSBS010005536.1, read as the reverse complement.
GGGCTTCTCACCAGTGGCAGGGCAACAAAGAGGAGCAGGCTGTTATCCTTTTAGCAGGACCTGTGGTGACAGGGGCAATGGTTCTAAATATTTTGCAATGAGGTTGATAAAACACTGGCCCAGGTTGCCCAGAGAGGTGGTTGATGCCCCATCCCTGGCACCATTGCAGGTGAGGTTTTATGGGGCTCTGAGCAACCTGCTCTAGTTGCAGATGTCCCTGCTCCCTGCAGGGGGGTTGGACCAGATGACCTTGTAAGGTCCCTTCCCACCCAAACCGTTCTATGATTCTTTGATTCTAGCCTCCTTGTTACAGCCAGAGTGGCCAGAGGCACTTTTGACAGTGTTTTTTGGCTGAATTCCCTGCAGATGTGGCTTCTGGGAGATGCATGAGAAGGTCTGAGTGGAGACCCAGAGAAGCAAAGACGGAAGGAAGGGTTCGCTTGGGCATCTCAATTGGATCTTTCTCTTTTGTTTTGGGGGAGATTTTTCCTCCCTTTGTGCAGATCCCTAAACCTGAGCTTGTCACTGAGTCTCTGGAGTCACCAAGGAGAAATCAAGCCCCCAAAGGCATAATGGGCCTGACCTCAGTGTTGGCCATAGAGTGATGACTGGTGTCCCAGAATTGTGTGATGGAGGGCGTTGAGGTGTTGCAGACAAATTCTGGGGAGGTGTTGCTGTTTCCAGTCACCCCTACAATGGGGAATGCCGGGACCTCAGTCCACCTCTAAATGATGGTGACACCTGGGTCACGATGCACCACCACCAGCCTCATCAGCAGGTCTCATCAGTCATCTTATTAGAAGATCCTCCCACCTACTTCATCTTCTGCTTCTGAAAATGTCTCTGAGTTTTTAGTTTGTCACTCAATTTTCTCCTTTGTTGCTACTCGATTAGCTCAGAAACCAAATCTCCAAAGGAGAAACACAAACTGCAGATTGTTTTTTCCAAAATGCTTGCTGTGGACCTCTAGCTCACTCATACATGCCTTGTTCCTCCCCTCTCCCCATTAATGGGAAAAAAACGCAAGTGTTTGTGCTCCCACCATACCAACAGATGATTTTTCTACCAACCATTGATGTGTCCCAAACCCCACCTTTTACCTGGCTAAGGAGAAACAACACTCAACCCAGCCCAAAGTCCAGGTTTGCCGTAGGGTGGTTGCGTTTCATTGGTTTCTTTGTAAAAAAGACTTAAAATCTCTTTCTGTAGATGATGGATATTTAAGTGTTGTGGAAAGAAGAGCTGCGTGGCAAATATCTCTGGCTACTTACCCAGCTGGGTCCATTAATGACAGGTGACAGCGAAGAGCGTTATCGTGGATGTGTGCAGAGCCTTGGAGAGCCTCCATGTTATCTTCCACTCCTTCCCTGCAAACCTCTTTTCTCTGCTACAACACAAGAGAAAAAAATCAGAGTGAGGATGAAATACGGTCCCATACCTCCACATTTTAATCCTGCTGTCCAAAAATGAGCTTCAACTAGCTTTAAAACCTCTACCTCGTGCCCACTTCAAGGCCGGCCACACCATGCTGTGCTTTCAAGACGGGCGTGCTCCGCTCCGCTCCGCAGCAATTTCTGAGAACCGGGCTTCGGCGTCCAAGTTTAATGCCACAGGATGGAGTAACACGACGGTCTTAGGAGACGGCGGTGACTGAAACCTTCATGGCTCATAAAAGCTAGGTTCAACTCTGCTTCGTCTCAGCAGTGCTTAATTTCAAAGCTGAAGAGCGACATAAAAATAAATGGAGAAGGACGGATTGCGTCTCAGCAGGAGTCTGTTTCTGGATGCCGGGTGCGCTTCATGTGGGCTTCTAAGGAGAGGTCACCTCCGATTTTGCTCTCCTAGCTTTTTGCATGTATCTGAAACACCAGCTGGCACCAACATTGGAGAAGGTTGCAAAATTATGAGCAAAAGTCTTTGGATGATACAGTCTCCAGGGATGTCAGACTGTTCTGGTTCAAAGGAAGGAGCGGTTGAGTGGAAAAATTGGCAGTGAGAGTAGGAAAGGGAAGAGGCTGGGATCTTCTGCTTCTGCTGGGCTTATTTAAACCCTGAACGCTGAAGCCCTGAGCTTTGGGACCCTAATACCAAATAAAGGTTGGTTTGGTGACTGGCTTACTGTCCCAAAGTCACCCAATGGCAGCAAGGACTCTTGACCTCAGAGCTGAGGAGGTTGGAGCAAATAAATGCCTTCTTCAGCCCTGACCATCCCAATGACCTGCATGGAGGATGAGACCTTTTTTCTCTACGATGAAGACCTGGACACCTCTTCAGGATGCTCCTCCCTTCCACCAACCTTCAGAGCGAGCCACGGAGAAGATCAGGGACAAGAGCTTCCCTAAGGCTCTGTAGGGAAGATGTTGGTGAGGGTGATGGGTTTGGGGGATTGCAAGGCAGTGAGTGGACATGGCAGCCTACCTTTGGGCTTTGGTGGAGGACACAACCTCTTTTTCCTCCCCCCAGGTTTGGTACCTGACACAGGGTGGACACAGCCTGCTCATGGAGACACAAACACCTTGAGATCCACCACCACCGCGGTAGAAACTCACCCTCGCCCCAGTCAGGAGTCTTTAAAAACATCTTACTTCTCTTCCCCTTATTTTAAGAAAAGGGAGGAAAAAAGAAGAAAAATCAGGGGAAAACAAAATTTAACCAGATCATCTACTTTTTATTTCAGAGGAAAGATTTGCATTATTTACTTTTATTTATATACATGTACTTCACATTTGTATTTAAAATGCACAGACCTCCCAATAATGTTCTCGTTCCTGCTTTAAATTAGCTGTTATTTTACAATACAAAAAATTATACCAAAAACTGCAGTCCTAAATGTGTGTATGTATAACACCCACAGTCCCCAGCAATGAAATAGTTTACAATACTTGCTCATATTTACATATGAATGCAATAAATGCTAAATTATACATATTAACAAACTAAGCTCAAGTCTGAACACAGATAAGAATCGTAAATAATTACGGAACAAAGGGAAAAAAAAACCAAAACCCAGAATACAATTAATTCAAGGATCTTAGTGTCAAGAACATTTATTGTGCACAAATTTCAGAGTAATATAAAACTCTATTTTTATTTTCTTTTTGCCTTTTTTTTTAAAAAAAAAAAAAAAAAGGACTGATGTATGTCACACTCCACAATTATTTTCATTTTTCTTCTTCTTCCTTCTGCTAGAGGTTTGTGGAGTCAAAGCTAAATGTAAAGGAAATGTCTAAAGAACTATAGTACCTGGAAGACGCACAAAAATAGTCCATGTGTAGTGTTGGAACAAAGCAATAGAACAAAACCTGATGCAGAAGCGGGAAAAACCAGCATCTACACATTACCGCAGCACTCCTAGCATGGGAAACTCACCTCAATTAAGCAGCTATCAATAGAAAAAGCGGGAATTTGACTAAAATTGCCCACAACACGTCGGAAAACGAGACACGCACACCTACCCCTCCCTTCCCTTCGCTCCCCTGGCCCCGAACGCATCGTCCAGTGGCACCTCTCCACGGCAAACATGCACAACTCCCTCTCCCAACCTTCTCAGGAGACCCCAAAACCCACCCGCCCCGTCCCCTTCCCCCGGTGGTATTCCCGAACGAAGATAAAAAGTGGGAAAAGGTGGATGTGAGGTGGATGGATGAGTTTCAAGGTTGCTCCTGGCACGTTGGGCCCGTTCTTTGCTTTCTCGCCGGTTCGGTGCCGGCAAATCCCTGGCAACGGGGAAAAGGGTTTGAGAGGTTCAGAGCAGATGCTCTGTCCTGACCTCAGGGTCTCGCGGAAAAGGAAAAAGCAGCTGGTGACAGCGGGAGCTGGGAAGGATGGAGAATCAGCCTCATCCTTGTGGGACTGGAGTTTCAGCAGGTTCTGGGAAAAGCCCGAAGTTTGGTTTTGGCCTCTTGAGCGAGGGTCTTTCATCAAAACGCTCGTTTCAGCTGCTTTAGAGCCGAGCTGAGCTGCTGTTCTACAACCATACGATAAACCCAGTGACTACGTGTTCTGGTAAAGGTCGACCACAGAGAAAAGGATGTTTCTGAGCAATATTCAGTCTATCAACTGCCCCTAAGGAAGCGTGTACCTGCCAACAAGGCCGTCATGCTTTTAGGGTACCAGGCCACCAAATCTGGGGACATCAGACACTATGAGTTTGTGCCCATCGCAGGCGTTACCCCATCGCGTTCGGCTTGATTTTGGCAATTTTCAATACGAAGCATTTGAAGCCCAGGGAAAGTGGCGATAACTCAAAAGTTGTGTCCCATAAACCTCCTTGACCCGTATCTCAGCAGGGTCTCCTGTCCAACAGTCCAGAGAAAATCCTGGGCTAAAAAGAATGGAAAAAGCTGATGTGGAAAAAAAAGAAAAAAAGGATGTTATTTGGGGACCCATTGGCACGGTTGCTTTCTAGACTAAAAGGGCTCCAACATTTCTGATTTTTTATTCAATTTTTTTTTTTCTTAAAGGCTACTCTCAAAGAACAAAAATGTTCTGAGGGCTAGAGCTTGAATGCTGAATTTCAGCCAGTTTTCAATGCTTGAAAATAGTGATTTTGAATGGAAATCACTGGCACAATCTTAATGGCAGAGGCTTGAACTGCTGACTTAATCCTCCAAGTAATGACCTCTTTAAGTACATTTATTACTTGTCTTCAAGCGTTGGTTTTTTCCCCCCGTGAGGTGGAAGAGCCGCATTTTACTTGGCTTATACGTTTAAGTGAAATGCGCTTGAATACATAAAAGTCACGTTACACCTCCCTGCTTTATGCTGTGAGATACCACAAATATAACTTGACGTCTCTTTAAAGCTCTGGAAAGTTATCTAATGCTCATCATATGAAGAAGTTATTAAGACAAAACTCATACATCATTTAAAATGCATCAAAAATACATTCAATTCTTTTTTTTTTTTTCCGCCTGGTTTATATACACTTTAAATCCTCCAATGTTCTGCACGCTACTGTATAGTTTATGTACAAGTGCAAAATCGGTGTGTTATTTTTCACTTATTTACAGATTCTCCCGTGAAATAAGGTTGCTCTTTTCCCCTCCTCTCCTCACCTCCAAAAGAAATAAACCCATCAATCCTTCCCTTTTGATACCGGCCCAGTGATAAACCACCGGCAGCTCTTCTTCCCCTCATCCACCCTCATCTTTGTCTCTAGTTTACCTTCAAGTTGGGATGAAACTGTTTGCAGCACAGATGTGTATGAGAATTCTCTTCTTCCCCTCATCGGTATGGAGATAAGATGCAGAGCAGAGCTACATCCTAAAGGAGCCGCTTCCTTTGTCTTAGATAAATAAGTCTTGCTCCTCTATGTACATTTTTTGGTTCTGCTAAACCTCAAAGTTTGATCATTTTTTGCTCGTCTTTCCAAGGCCTGACGAGTAACTCTGTGGTGACGCTCCTGGGCACGCTCCATCATCAGCTTTTGAGACCAGACAACCCAGCTCCCCAGGGGGGGAAAAAACCCACATTTACAACTTTTTTTTTCCTGTAAAAACACATCACCCCTCCAGACCTATCGTTCAAAAAGCTGTTTCTCTTCCGGAAGACCTAAGCAACCACTTTAAGCACCTGCTTAAGTGCTGGCCTGGATATGGAGACTTAAGCACAAGAGCTTTCTCAACTTGGGTTGGCAGTTCTCCTCCCCAGGAAGTGTTGGAGAAGCAAGAAGAAGCCATCTCTGAAGATGAGGATGTGCATGAAGACTGAAAACGTGTAAAGGAGTAGCAGGGGAGGGATTTCAGCCCACTATTACTTCTCTAGTCCGGGTTAGCTCTATGCGCAGAGAAAGCAAGAAAAGATTTTCAGGAGATGACGCTGTCTGAGGTAATCTGTGCATCGGTTAAAACTTTAATTGCCTAAATCCATTCGAAAAGACAAAGCCCCACCTCTTTCCCCCCCCATAATTTCCTTTCCCCAGAAGGTATTTAAACTTCTAGTTTAGAAATAGATGCATTTTACATATATATGTATATATCTATACACACACACACACATATATATGAAATGCATTTTTTCCAGAATATTTTTTTTCTGCAGTCCTGTTCTATAAGTTAAAAGACATGTCAAAGGATAACTCTAATCCACCATGGTCTTGAAACCACCCCCATCCCCGCTGTCCGGACACACAGAGCGATTCACGTCTTCACCGCGCCGCCGCCGCGCTCCAAAGAGCTTCTTCAAAATACACGGTTCACAAAAACAAACCCAAATGAGTGGCCGATACGCCATCGATCAACAAAACACGCACACAAAAAAAGATGCAGCTGCTTGGGTCTCATTTTGGAAATGGTGCTACTTGGCCAGAAGATTCAAGAGCACTGCCCTTCCCTCCCCTCGATGTGTTACTTCTCCATTCCATAAATCCTAGATGTCCTCACCAGAAACCAGCGACTCAATGACCTGAATGAAATCGCACTTACTGTGATTAAGCAATGATTACACACCTCGTTTGGCACCTTCACCTCACACCTTCCTACCAGCTTCAACATCAGAACATCGCGTGGCCCAGCCCTGCTCCACGTTCCAGAATCGAGGGAGACACTGGGCGCCAGCATGCACAGACTGATGGGTCAAGTCCATCCTTAAACCTCCCAACACAATCTCGACTAGTCAAAGAACTTCAGATGGTTTGATATGTCCCCCAGAAGCCAAACCTTCTCTTTGTTGTTTGCAAGTCCCTTCCTTTCACTAACGAGCCACCTTCTTCAACATCTACGAGAGCTGAACACCAATGAGAACTACTAGTAACTGATGGAGTAGAACTCAGACCTGTGGCCAAACAAAGCTGCTCTGCTTGCTCTTTATTTAAAATTCTTTTTTACTTCATCCTCAAATGATCTGACACCCGGAGTGTTGCTTTTTACACCCTGTAAAGAGATGGAGCAAATCTTACCGCTGAGGAGCGATGTCTCTGAGCTCCAGCACAGCTCCAGAGGAACGGCAGGAGAGAAAGAGGCCAAATGGGCAGAGAAAATGAGGAGAAATAGAATGTATCTGACCTGGAACACAATCTTCTCTTAAAAACGCTGGTGGAAACCAGGAGTTTTCTGATGAGATACCGAAACTCTACTTTCCCTCCAGGTATTTCCCTCTGGTTGAGTAGCTTGTTGGCCAGGAAAACGCCATTTTCCCCTGACTGCACGTGATCTGTTACAAAGAACGCAGATTGCCTTGGGTGACCATATATATGTGTGTACACATATCTTTAAAAGGAACACAATGATCTTTAAGAAGAAATGTGTGTAGCAGTCTCCTCACTCCCTAGATCTGTTCAAGTCTAGGCACTTGTGTGTGGTGTACTCCAAGCAGGTTAAGACTATGTAAACACGGAGTCCTTCGAAAGCAACCTTCAGCTTCTCCAGGTGTTGCCTGTGGTCTGAGCAACACGTGACGTCAACCTTGAAACCATCCCAGCTTTTGCGATCCTGACGTTCTGGGCCACGACGGCAAGAAAAATGCTGTGTCTGGAAGAGTGTTCCGCTGAAATAATGAGGGAATAAAGATAGAATATTAAAAGAAAACAAAGGATGAAGATGCTTTGGAGATTAGTAGTAGTGTTTATGTGTTGAGAGCTGACACCTGTAAACACTGCATCTTTTTCTCTTTGTACAGTTTGATAAATACATGAACTACAAAGCACTTTCCATGTATAAACCTGAGTGTCATTCCTCTTGGACTACGGTTCTATTTACACTGACCATGAACGGTGGCAATCGGATGTTACCGGACCTGCGAGAAAATTATTTTACTTTAAACTCGAAGAAAACAAAGGAGCAATCTGAAGCCACGTGTCAGTAAAACTTAAGTGGAGCAGTTGTCAAATAAAGCCAACTATCACGTAGATGAGAGAAAAAAGTTGGGTTCAAGGAAGTTGCGTTTTTCTGAGTGCTTCGAGTCTCTTTGCGACACAACTTGGAAATCTTCCTCCTCCTCCTCCTCCTCCTAAGTATTCCGTTTTGTTTAAAACAGTTTCTGATGTCCATGCATCAAATACAGGTTCCTGGCTGTGCAGGGGGCTGCTGTTTCCGATTTCGTATTGCACCCGATTTCTCTTTGTAGGCAATTGGCATCTGTTGTGAAATGTCCACCAGCGCGCTGGCCACCGCGAGACCTGGGGCAATGAAACAAAAATAGTCACGGAACCAAGCAGTCACAGGAACAAATCCTTCCACCGCTGCTGAGAAAAGCCCTCCAAGCCACAAAACGAGTATCGTGGTTTGAGTTCTTTAAAAAGGGAGAGCTCGAAAAGCATTTTGGCTTAAGAGATTAAACTCTAGCAGCTATTTTGAAATAAGCTTTTAAATACCGCATGTTTTACTGAAAGCAACTGCAGTAGAAGAAGCTGGAAATAAGAAGTGTGGGTATTAATGGATGTGAAACCCATAATACGGAAGGGAGGTGACTGTCTATGCACCAGAAGATGTGACAGAATAAATCCTGCCGGCACATGTGCAGGGAGGTTTCACTGCACTCACCAGACACCTCTGCAACCTCCTTCCAGCAGATCCAGACAAGCCACTGTTGGTCAGCTGGGACTGAGCTTAATACGGCTCCTAAGGAAACCATCGCATCTCAAACCCAGACAATAGTACTTTAAGATCCACCACACTCACTGGGCACTGCAGAAACCCCAGTTAAATCACAAACTGCCCAGGAGATCACAGAATCCCAGCATGGTGGGGCTTGGAAGAGACCTCTGGAGATCCACCTTGTCCAACCTCCCTGCTCCAGCAGCTCACCCAGAGCAGGGGCCCAGGATTGTGTCCAGGTGCCTTTGGAATCTCTCCAGAGAAGGAGACTCCACAACCTCTCTGGGCAGCCTGGGCCAGGATCCCACACCCTCACACCAAACAAGTTTCTCCTCCTGTTCAGCTGGAACCTCCTGGGTTCCAGTTGGTGCCCGTTGTCCTGTCTCAGTGCCCTGTAAGCAGCTTTAAGTGAGAAGGGGCTGAGAACAAGGAAACCTTAAGCTGGATGGAGAAAAATTCTTTGTTTAGACCTGCTAAGAAGACGGTGTGGATGCTCCAAAGGGACTTGATGTCTACAAATGGAGCTGGGAATGAAGGGGAACAGGCTGTGGGACAAGCTACTTTCATACCTAACTACTGCAAACCTGTCTGTACCAGGTCCCCCTTTTTCCCCAGCCACAAATTAAAGTGTAATCCAAGTATTAAATGTTCATCCATCAACTGACCCAAGAAATTGAATCAACGTTGAGGTCAGAAGCTAGCAGGGCACAAGATAGTGCCCTGTGGTGGGGACACAACAGCTACCACAAGATCATGTCTAAAACCATACCGGTGACTTTGTAAGGCTGGGGAAGGAGCACAGAGTTAACACCCAGCCAGTGGAGACACTGATATTCCTCACCTGACTGTCCTGGTGGTGGTATACCTCCAAGTCCTCGAGGCAACCTCACGAATACGGAGAGAACGGCTGCTTTGTTCCCAAAGCAAGGCTCCAGCGCTATTGGCTTTGGTACAGTCTGCAGCGAGGGAAGGAAGAGGAGAAAACAAATGTTACACAGTGCGTTACACCCTCCCTCTTCCCCCCCGCGCCGTCCCTCTCCGATTGTACAAGCTCCAGGGCATGAACCATGTTTCTGCGCCTGGCAAACCTCCAGCACGTAGCTGGCGAAGCTAAAACCAACGTTAGTAACAATCAAAAATCTACTCATCGCAAAACAAACCCCACATTTACTTCATCAAAATCGAGCTATTAAAAAGCCAAGCGTTGCACAAGGCTTGTGTTTCTCCCTAAACTCAATAACAAAGGAGCAGCTTATGCTGAACAACAAGATTGAGGGTTTTTTTTTTCCTTCGGACCCATCAGCAACACATCACAAATATCGGCACGTCCGACCGCAGCAAACCAGTGGTTCAGCTCCTATTTTTGGAGTTTAACTCCATGTAACACCTTCACTGCACGGTAAAGAACATTCACCCTCAAACTGCTCTGCATTTTGCTGTTGTTTGCTATAAGCTCCATTTTGTCTTTCTTTTCTGTTTTCGCAAGGGGTCATGTCCATTTTGTGATGGTCTTCTAGACCACTCTGGACTATGTCCACAAAATCATGGCATGGGTTGGGTGGGAAGGGACTTTTCAAGGTCATCTAGTTCCAACCCCCCACACTGAGCAGGGACATCTGCAACTAGAGCAGGTTGCTCAGAGCCCCGGCCAACCTCACCTGCAATGGTGCCAGGGAT
>JAVSBS010005536.1:33647-45494 GCA_033124195.1 Coracias cyanogaster | reverse complement strand
GGGGGGGGGGGGGTGGGGCGGGGGGGGGGGGGGGGGGGCCCGGCTCTTATAACGAGGGAGCCTCGGCCGCGTCGCCGCCGCAGGAGCCGCTGCAGCGGCGGGGGCAGAGCGGGGGCTGCCGCCCGTGCCTGTCCCTGCCCCGGCCCCGGCCGGTTGTCCTCCCGTGAAGGCCGCCCCGCTCCTGCGTGGAGAGCCCGTCGTCCCCCTCACCCCAAGCTCATCATTTCCCGCTTGCTCCACGGAGCGTGGGGTCGGGGCAGGCAGAGGCCGCGCCGCCTCCCTGACAGAGGCCCCGCCCCTTCCGCACGGTGTTCCGTGCGGCGCCGCCGGCCGCTGCTGCCCGCTGGGTCTCTCGGGCTGTCCCCGAGGGGCCGCGTTCCCCGCGTTAGCGGGAGGGCCCCCGTGACTTGTTCTGCTGTAGTTTTGCCCCTCAGGGGGCCCCGAACTCCGGTTTTGGGGGCGTCCGAGGACCCGCAGCGCGCCTCGACTCGGGCTCCTTCCAGGGACTCGTAGATCGTAGCTACAGCAGAACACAGGCACGGGCGCAGCCGGGCCCTGGCAGCCGGACCGCGTACGGGCTGAACTCGAGCGCCGCGGCTGACCTGGGCCCTGCGGCCCCTGCGCCCCGCTCGGGAGAAGCATCGGTGCCACGAAATTACCTGCACAGCAGAAATACTCTCCTTTGGAGGTCACTGCTGCCGTGCCACAGAACAGCGCTGTCTGGGCTTTCACCAAAATAACTCGCGACAAATAGCTGCTCTGCTTTATCTGTGAATGGAGTCGACACAGCCTGGGAAGGCAGTTGTCTGAAACCGTTCAGCTGAGGAAACCGAGGCAGGAACACACCGTAACGTTTGCTGTTCTCCGAGTTTGCCTTAGAGTAGAAGCATCTTTGCATGTGAAATTTGCTGCTTGCCTCTGAAGACAGGCGTGGAAGCACTTTCTGGAAGCGAGATTCTGTATTAACAAGCTGCTAACTATCTGTGATCTGCAGTGTTGCAGAGGTTAAAGAACAGAGGAAGTTCCAGAAAAAGGAAGGAAAGAGTGGGGGACCAAGACAAAGGTATTTAAGAACATTTCTGCTACCTGACGGGAGTACCTGGGGTGAGGTACTAGAACCAGCTCTTGATTAAGGTCACTGGTTAATGCAGCTTGCAGCTATGAAGGGATAACCTTGCTCACCTCGCTCCACTCCCTCAACTAATTTTATCACTATCTCTCTCCACATCTTTTTTTCAGGTAGATGAATGAGAAAATTTTTGACAATATCTTGTCAATATTTTCTACCCAGCCAGTCTGGAGGGGAAAATTCAAAGCACAGGTGGCAACCACCCAGTGGTCCGTGTCTACCAAGTACTTGGGAAGAGAGGGATATGAAAGTTGCCAAGTTGTCTGTCAAAGCCTGTGCCACTTGAGCTTTGAGGTTCAAAATTATTAACAGAACGAGTGACAACAGAAGTTTCTGTTCGGTGTCTCTAGCATTTTTAGCATTTCTCGCAGAAGCCAAGAAATGCAGCATCTGTCTGTCCTTTTTGTCTTCTCAAACCCTTACTACTTTGTTATCTTTCTTACTTATTATTCCTCTGATTCCACTCTTACTACAGTAAAATCTGTATGCTGAACAGTTTATTGCATTATTAACCTACAACACTCCCTTTTATCCCCCAGCATACATGACGCTTGCTGCTGAAATGTGTAAATTAGCAAGTAAGCACATTAAGAACATTACATTGTAAAATACAACTCGTTCCTTAAAGTTAGCATCTGTGTTCTAGGCTGAAGTGTTATTTTTTTAGTAGTAGTTAGAAATGTTTAACAGTTTCTTTTTTACTTTGTTAACAACAAACAGTATTCTAGCATTTGCTGATGAAACTTCGTTTCAGAAATAAAGAGCAAGTTGCATTTTCTGCAGTGATTTATGTAATGGAAGTTACTGAAGCTACTGCAGTAAACAAACATTGTAGAATTTACTGTGTAGGTCCTGAATTCATGATCTACAAAGCAGAATCATTTTCAGTGTAGTGCAATGAAACAAGCATGGAACCTTACTCTTAATAAAATGATGATATATTTTTTGTTTTTCTCTGATCCCTGCTACAGTAGTAACTTATAATGTCTTAAATATGACATGTTTTTCCCTTAGCTTCTGTTAAGCTAATGTAATTTTTGAGGTTTGTCTTGTTTGGTTGGGTTTTTTTCAGCTTTTTCACCATCTTTAAATCAACAGATTTATTTGGAAAAAAAGAAAAGAAAATAGGTCTATAGGAACTTTTGAATTATCTAAAAATGAAAATAATGTGATGCTTGAATGGAAATATTTTCAAGTATATTTTAGCTTGTTTGATTTACAGGTATCGCAAACATTACCTTATTTCAAATTTTCAATCTTTTTTAATTACAAAGCCATATCTGCTCAAAGTCTTGAAGGCTTTTAATTTGACTACTATATGTAAACATATAAGATATTTCTTTCCTTGATGTCATAAAAACAGACTGAGTTACATTTATGTGACTATCTAACATGAACTACAAAGAAAAAGAAGGGGCAGGTATACAGAGCTTGAGAGCAAATGAAAAACATTCAGTTGCATTCTGTAATAATTGTGGCCTGTGTGACTTCCTGAAGACACAGAAAGTCAGCAGAAAGCTCAGAAGATACCTTCTGAACCATGCCTTAGAATAAAGATCACCTGTCATGATGTTTTTCCAAGTATGATGAAATTCACTTTAGAATGTTTCAGGACTAAATACTTAACTAACAAGTATTCACTTGTTCCATGGCTTTCACTTGTTCACAAAAAAACAAGTTAATAATTAAAAAAAAAAAAATTTAAAAAAAAAGGGCTGTGAGCAGCTCTGTGCCCTGTCACCGTGCGGGGCTCTGCAGGTGGACTGTCACAGCCTGGGCTGCAGGGAACGTTTCCACGGCAAGGGCCCAGCTGTGGCTATGGGAGATTGCACCAACGCTGACTCTTCGTAGCCCACAAGAACCTAACTCTGTAAATGAGTGTTGGTGTAGGACGCAATGTAGGCATTAATTTTATAGTAAAAACCTCAGCCAGACCCATTACATTATTTCTAGCAAGTGACAAGACACAAAGTAAATTCTGCCCTAAATAAATCACAAGAGTTCGGTTTTGGTGAGAGCTGATGGAACTTGGGCCCTGTTTTGCCCATTGACAGAGCCAATGGAAAGAACACAGACACCCACAAAAGGCAGAGGCCTATTTTACTCTCTGTTGCAGGATGATACAGCATTGCAATGATACAGTTAGCAGCAGTGGGAGTAAGCAGGGTAAAGTAACCATAGTCCGCAGGTGCTGGGGAGCCCCCCTTGCAGAGATACATCGCCAGTTACCCTGTCAATACTTTACCAACATCCAGATCTGCAGTCGCGGGGGAGCCCTGGTTGCAGAGAGGATTTGGGGAACCTTTCCTGGCAACTGGGAAGTCCTACGCAATGCGTCCACTCATAGGTGAGGCATCCAAAGTCGTTGCAATAAGGTCCAGCTTTTATACAGTCAAATAAACAACCTTAGTTTAATAGACAACCTTCAGAACTTCAAATGTGGAACATCTGGTGTTATCCTTCCTGTTGGATTCTACCAAAAGCCTGTCTAGGCTTCTACCCAAAGGAGTATCTCTATCTATTTTGGTCTTGGCCACAGATCATAGAATCATAGAATGTTTCAGGCTGGAAGGGACCTCTAGAAATCATCTAGTCCAACCTTCCTACAGAAGTAGGCACATCTACCTAGGTCAGGTTACTCCTTGTCCTATCACTACAAACCCTTGTGAATAGACCTTCCCCTGCCTTCCTGTAGGCCCCTTCAGGTACTGGAAGGTCAGTATAAGGTCCCCCTGGAGCCTTCTCTTCTCCAGGCTGAACAGCTCCAGCTCCCTCAGCCTGTCTTCATAGGTGAGGAATATCCAGGAATGGGACATCCACAACCCCCTGGGCAACCTGTGCTAGTGTCTCACCACCCTCAGAGTGAAGAACTTCCTCCCAATTTCCAATCTAAATCTATCCTGTTCCAGTTTGAACCTCATCCTATCACTACAAGCCCTTGTAAAAAGCCCCTCCCCAGCTTTCTTGAAGGCCTCCTTCAGATACAGAAAGGCCACAAGAAGGTGTCCCCAGAGCCTTCTCTCCTCTGGGAGCAGGAGACTCGGTGCTCGCCATGCTTATGCTAACCCAGCTCATATAAAGTGAAGTGGGTTGGGAGGGAGTCACAGAAGCTGGTCCATCAGCAAATTTGATGGACTAATAATAGGTCAATAACATGTGACCTTAAAGGGAAATGAGTCACCAAGAGTGACAACCAGAAGAGGGTAACAGCCCTAAAAGCAATCAGTTCCTTGGCCCTTAGCTGTTCTTCACTGAACTTCTCTCGTTGCACGAAAAAAGCCCAACATAGCAGGGCTCAGAGCTACATGTACAAATTAAGACGAAGTCACCCTGTGGAAGTGCTGGAGCTGGACGATGCTTCATTTCAAATCACTCCTCAGCGCAGTCATACCCCTGCAGCTTTCCCAAACCCATCGCCCCGTGGCACAGGACTTGAAACTTCTCACTTCTCTGCTCATTACTGATGGTTGTGACTTCATTGCAATGTAAAAGGAACTTCACAAGGGCACGACTCAGACACAAAACACAAGTTGAGGGAAAAGATAAATCTGTGGTCTCCCTTGCCCACTCCTAAATCAGCCCAACACTTCATCTCTGTACTTCTTGAACAGATGGGACCTTCTGGCAGTCTTTAAACCACTCAACAGCACTTTCTTCCGTAACAAAGAAAACTAATTATTAGAGTGAGACGCTATTTTCCCTCCATTTTTCTCCTGTTTTTTAAGGAATCGGCCAGCTTGGTGAGCTGATGTCTGATGAAGGATTTGCAGTGAAGCTGCTTTGCCCTCAGAAGCTCAATGCAGCAGAACTAAATGCACGTCAGCATGAAGGTACAGAATGTGCTAAACGAGTATCAGGAGGATTCTGCTCACCAAACACTTCTCTCACTCCACTGAGGCAACTATAGATGTGGACAGCCTGTCCATCATGGATTCAAAGATAATCCCCTCTTAGCACTGGCTTTCCATGTTGGAGGTGTTCAAGGCCAGGTTGGATGGGGCCTTGAGCAACCCGGTCTAGTGGGAGGTGTCCCTGCCATGGCAGGGGGGTGGGAACTAAATGATCTTTGAGGTCCCTTCCAACCCAAATCATTCCATGATTCTATGAGCTAGCTGAAGATGTCTCTGCTCAGTGCATGGGGGTTGGACTAGATGACCTTGAAAGGTCCTGTCCAACCCAAACCATTCCATGATTCTATGATCCGTAAACACAGCACAGCCAAGGCTGCTCTCCAGACCAGCTCTACCAGGCAAATGCCCTGTTTTACAAGACTGTTTTTGAATCCTCTCAAAGCTTCCAAGACAATTTTTTTCCAATTTATGGATCATTTTTTCTAATGCAACATCTTTCTTCTTGACCCTGTAACGTCTTGCTCAATCCAAGCATCTGCCTGCTAGTCTTGTTTTTTTCCCAAGAATCTACAAGCCTTCACGCCTTTACCAACTACCAAGACACCTGGAAATCAGCGTCAAAATCACAAACTTCCCAACTTCTTTCAGGAAAGCTCCTTCTAAAAAATGGCTGCAGAGGGTTACAGGACTTAGATTAATTCAATACCAAGACCTAAAAAAGCCCGAGTTACAGTAATACTACTTCAGACAGTTGGATGAGCCCCAGATACCCAAGGACGTTAAATAATCTGAAAAAATAATCGCGATATGCCACACCTCCGAACACACAAGAAGCTGCGGAGAAAAGCCAGAGATTTTAGTAATAACGAAGCAAAATTTACTGGTAGATTTGCGATCCAGTGGGTATTTGTTGAGTGGGAAATAAACCAAAGCAGCAAACTACGTGTTGCCTAGCTGCAGACTGTCATATGAATAGTTTCCCTGCAGGTAAATCACTTTCTATTACTTCTGAGTACCCCAGGAAAAATACTAATTGAAAACATGGTTCTAATGCTGTCCAGCTGGAAAACATTAGCTTAGGATGGAACCCGCTTGACATGGGCTGCCAATTGGCGACGCACAATGGAAAAGGAAATTAATCTCTCGCAGACAAGACGTCCCATTTTCCACTTCTCCTCTGTAACCCTCAAATAAACTCGTTATTAAGTAAAGGCTTTGATTCACATGGAGAAAGACAAACCTCAACGCATTTGTGATAACGCAAGTCTGGATTTCTTGCACGTAAAGGAAGGCTCTCAAATTTTGACACAGTGAATGGTGGAGTAACTGGAGAACGGCTCATGGTCCAACAACGTAGCAACTTTTCACTCTTTTCTTGGCTAATAATTAAAGAACAGACTAAACACAAAGGAAAATGCAGTTCTACAATTCTGTATCGTCCTGGCCCATCTTCCTGCAGCTCCCTCCTGCTCAGAGCTTTTCTCCCATGCAGGTACAAAAGGGATAAGAGGAACAAGGAAAGCTGACCCCATAGATATTGAGAGTTTTTCTATTTCAATTCATTTATATGTAGCATCCAACAGGCCACAATTATCTCAGAAAGGGCCTACAAGAAAGCTGGGGAGGGACTTTTTATAAGGGCTCACAGTGATAGGATGAGGGGTGATGGCTTCAAACTGGAGGAGGGGAGATTTAGATTAGAAATTAGGAAGTTCTTCACTCTGAGGGTGGTGAGACACTAGCACAGGTTGCCCAGGGAGGTTGCAGATGCCCCAGCACTGGAGGTGTTCAAGGCCAGGTTGGACGGGGCTTTGAGCAACCTGGTCTAGTGGGAGGTGTCCCTGCCTGCAGCAGGGGGGTTGGAGCTAGATGATCTTTGAGGTCCCTTCCAACCCAACCCATTCTATGATGGGTCATTCTCCAAGTTGCACACAACTTACAAGCTTCCAGAGTCTCCTCTTCATGTCATTTCACCTTTGCTGAAACACTCTGGACTTCTACACATACTTTTATTCCCTATCTAAATTCTCCAAGATGATAATAAACTAGATATAGAGGAGTTCTTATCAATGGTTAGAAATATCTGAAGGGTGGGTATCAAGAGGATGGGGCCAGACTCTTGTCAGTGGTGCCCAGTAACAGGACAAGGGGCAACGGGCACTAACTGGAACCCAGGAGGTTCCATCTGAGCAGGGGGAGAAAGTTCTTTGGTGTGAGGGTGTCGGAGCCCGGCCCAGGCTGCCCAGAGAGGTTGTGGAGTCTCCTTCTCTGGAGACATTCCAGCCCCTCCTGGGCACCCTGATTTGGTTGACCCTGACGGAGCTGGGGGGTTGGATGAGATTATCTCCTGAGGTCCCTACCATTCTATGATTCTGTAATAAAACCCCTCAAAATTTAGCAGCTCCCCTTGCTATGGAAAAGTATCCTTGTTCTGCACCCAGATCTTCCAGCAGATGAAGCTACCTGCTGGCACAACCACGTTCCCTTGCTTGGCTTTAGGCTACTGTGAAAGGTTTGTGCTAACTGCCTAAATGAGACCATCTCCACTTATGCTTGAAGTGGATGAAGCTACATTTGTCTGAGTTCTCAGCACAGAGGGCAGTGAGCAGTTGGTAACAATTTCTGGGTCTGAAAAAGGACATCTGTCCACAGTCATTATACTTAAAACCAGCTTCTCCGTCCATTCTTGAGTAACCCAAGGAGGTCACACAAGTGAGATGTGGAAGATGGAGTGAGAGAAAGCTGAAATCCTGTCTGTGGGAGCACTTCAAAAGAGAAGAGTCCAACATTCCTATAATCAAAGAAGAAACTGAGAAGGGAACTAAAAGCAGAAAGTATGGAGGAGAAAGTGAACAACAAAGCCCAAATGAGGAAGGAAAAAGCACTGCCAGCTGAACAAGAGGAGAAATAACACACTAATTAGAACAAAAGAGATCCGAAGTTTGCTATCTTCTCCGTAGTTTTTGAGTGCAGACAAACTCACCGATCAAAGTCTTTGGGACAGCTTTGTTCTGGCTTGATCCAACAGGAGAGGTGCCTTTAGTTGGCTTGTTTCCAGAAAATGGAAAGAGGGGAAGGGAAGTGCCCCCAGACAGACTGACTGCAGCCTCACAACATCACTAGCCAGGCTAGAGCCTCACAAACCCACCTCTGACCCAAAAGGAAAATCCCTACATATCCCGTGGCTTCTTTGATGACACCATGAAGAAAAGGGTCATTCTAATTTGTTGAGTGACAATCCAATTCTACAAGCATGTATATCAAAGTCTGGATGAGCTACTAGCAGCTAATGACTTCCAATGCCTGATATCCTCATAACAGAAGTACAGAAATGCCAAAAACTCAGAAAAACTGAATGATCCAGAGTTAAATGGACGGCAATCGGGAGCAGGATGACTCAGAGCCCCCAAAAGAGGTCCCAGAGACAGGTCATCTGAGCTGCTCAGTCATTCAATTACCCCAAATTCTTAAGTACCTTTGAAAATTTTACTTTATTTTCAATACGCTCCAAAATTCACCTCTGCAAATCAGGCACAATAATCCCTGACTTCAGAAAAAGGCAACGATTAATTCATGAAGCTCTCAAATGTGGACCAACCACAGGAGCTATTCAAGCTTGGGACTAAAGGTTTGGATGGAACGTGCTAAATAATGAGAACAAATAATGAAACCAAGACAATGCATGGAAAAGCTTCTTCTACATAATGCCAACCCAGAACATGCTGCAAGACACCAGTCAGGTGGAAAAAGTGTTACAACTTGTCATAAAAGACTAGATTCACAGATAAATAAGGAGAGCTAAAGCTGTGGGGCTAAAGCTATGGGGAGGGACTTTTGACAAGGGCTTGTAGTGATAGGACGAGGGGTGATGACTTCAAACTGGAAGAGCAGAGATTTAGATTAGAAGTTAGGAAGAAGTTCTTCATCATGAGGATGGTGAGACACTGGCACAGGTTGCCCAGGGAGATTGCAGATGCCCCAGCCCTGGAGGTGTTCAAGACCAGGTTGGATGGGGCCTGGAGCAACCTGGTCTAGTGGGAGGTGTCCCTGCCCATGGCAGGAGGAGTGGAACTAGATGATCTTTGAGGTCCCTTCCAACCCAACCCATTCTATAGGCAACCTGAATTGTAGCAGTTCCTGATCTTAAGGCCAAGACTTAAATATTCTTACTCACCAAACAGAACTTCTGGAGTCCGATTGCTTTCGTGTGCTTTACAGCAATTAAAATACACACTTTTTTAAAACAGAAAAGCAAATCTTGGTCTCTTGTCACAGTAATAGAAAGTGAGAAACTTTGTGCCTGGGCTAATGAGGAAGACTTCCAAAAAATGGAAGTCTAAATCAAACAGCTTCCTTCAACAGGAAACAAAAATAATCAGTATTCTCAGGTTCTTCATTTTTTTCTGTCTGTGCACACGTCTGCTAGTCAAAGCATCATGTTTAAAAGATCTTCTAATTCATTAGTCTCCTTTTAAATGCGTTTTTCCTAAAAATACAACATGTTGTGCCTAAGAGCACGCCAGCCTGCTGTAAGACAATGATTTCTCCATGCTCCTATTTGCGCGTCACACGATGTATTTGAGCGCGTATTTATAATCAGAAATATATTAACACCACAACAGTAGGGAGACGTGACTCTAGCCCCGTTTGCTTTGAGATATCAGAGAAAAATGGTTTCTATTTGCAGCACCTATAGCTATTTCCAGCCAAATGTTCCACTGTGGCGAGCTGCATTCTTCTCTATTACAAGGCATAAAAACTAACGAGGCAAGCACAATATCTCACAGCCGAAAGCATAACTTTTCTCGAAGCCAACCCCAAAGTTGGAAATGCGTAACTGACGGGATAAAAGCAAATTAAACCAGTATCTGTTGGCCCTCCCAGACTTGTGGTTTCTTGCGGGTATGTAACAAAGACAGGGTTTGGGATTTATACGTTAACCACCGTTGAAAACAAGCCGCCGTGATTAATTGGGGTAAGGACCATCCTAAAGCACCAGCTCTCACCTTTATGCTTCCCCCAATGAGATCTGGCGGCTCTTCATCTGTTTCTAAGGCAACGTTGATGGAGGCGAAGGGGCGACTTGCCATCTGTTGCATCTCGCGGAGTAGTTGCTAATTTAATAAAACAGAAAAATATTATTGTCATATTGTTCCAACACAAAGGACAAAAAAGATAAAAATCACGCATCCAAGAGGTTTCAGCCAAACCAAGGGGATATCAAGGAATATGGAAAAAAAAAAAAAAAAAAATCACTTCCTGGTGTTTTACTGGGCTGAAGGGCACAGACAGATAATTGTAAATATTCACGTTACTTGTTAAGTTGGAGTAACGTGAATATTTACAATTATTTGGGAGGGAAAACACATCTGGTTATGTTTCCATAAAGCAATTATTTAATTTTTAAGCCCTGATACCCTGGTTGTTTGTCATCCCGTCTGGGGCTCCACAGGATTTGTGGCAACCCTTTAAAAATTAAACCAGCAGCGGGACCTAACTGCTGTAAGAAAGGATTTGGTTTTTTTTTTTTTTCCATCACAGCACTAGTAAAATTCTGTCAGGCGCCTATTGAATAATCATCTTTTTTTTGTTGTTTCTTTTCTGAACGCGCTAAACGTATCAAACTACAAGTATGGCCTTGTTGTGTTATGTTTTATTAAACCAGAAAACCTTTCCCTGGGTAAATCTCTGCAAGCCTTCAGGCCACAAGACTTCTTTTTTATGGTACTCTTAAGTTTATTGTACTTTTAAGCACTTTTGAGCGTTATGATGCAGTTCCCTTTTTTAACGCCAAAAAAAAAAAAAAAAAAAAAAGGCACTTCCTATAGGGCTGGGCTGGAAATGGCGTTTCAATTGTAGCTGAGCTGTGGCCACGCTTCTTTTTGGCTTCAGCGGCTCATCGCTAATGCTAACAGCAAGCTGCACAACCCCAAAGTGAACGCAGAAGCTGTAACCCTAATCCCCAGAAGCAATGGGTCCGATGGGACTCGGTGGTCTTATTTAATAAGGGGAGAGAGCTGCACCTTGTAGAGAACATTAAAAAGCAGCAGTCCTCCCCATAAGTGCCTAAATCCATGTGTTGTACATGGCTTTACACATTTCCCATTACTATTTAGCTACGGTGATACTCAGTACACTCTATTTTTAAGCTGGATTGAGGCACCACCAAATGCTCCTTACACTTCCCACCACCACCACCCGCGTTTTCCCGTGAAGTCCGGGCAATTTGACACTCCGGGCCCGTATCGATCATTTACAGCACTCAAAAAGTGCTCAAGAGAACACCACGAAAGGCATCGTGCCCCAAATAACCCAGGCAAATACGTTGTCCACATCCAGCCGAGCAGGAGGGGCCACAGCTCAGGAGAGTGGAAGATGCTGCTACCCAGCGTGCGACTTGTTTGCGCCCGACTAATTACATCTTCTTCTTGAACACAGGAACCTTCCCCAGCCTTTTCTTTGCCAAGCCGTCATTTAGGCTTGGGGGGTTTTTTTTGTGTAGAAAAGTGGAAGGATGTCTCTGTAAAGCTTGGGGTTGAGGGACAGGATGGGATTGATGTAACTGAGCTTGGGGGGATGTAAACATCTCTTGGTTTGGTAAAAAAAAAAAAGGCAAATGGCAAAGTTTTGCTTTCTTCCTGAAGAGGGGAAAAAAGAAGGGAAAAAAGAAAAAGAGGAAAGAGAGAAGAGGGAAGAGAAAAGGGAAAGGGAAAGAATAAGGCCAAGGAAAAAGTCCAAGGAAAAAAACATGGAAAAGGGACAAGGAAAAGGGACAAGGAAAAAGGCCAAAGAAAAAGGCCAAGGAAAAAGGCCAAGGAAAAAGGCCAAGGAAAAAGGCCAAGGAAAAAGGCCAAGGAAAAAGGCCAA
>JAVSBS010005536.1:10362-33497 GCA_033124195.1 Coracias cyanogaster | reverse complement strand
AGGAAAGAGAAAAGGGAAGGAAAGAGAAAAGGGAAGGAAAGAGAAAAGGGAAGGAAAGAGAAAAGGGAAGGAAAGAGAAAAGGGAAGGAAAGAGGGGAAAGGGCAAAAGGGCAGGGGAAAAAAGAAAAAGAAGAGGCATTTCAGAGCAGATTGTAGACGGCCACGAAGCAAAAAGACCCAAGGAATTCACACAAGCGGAGCTGTGCTAAACAAACTCGTGTGTAACTCGCACTTGGGTAGAAGCACGCGAGGAGTTTGGGAATATTTAAAGCACACCAGCAGATTGCAGGCGAAAGCAAGTGTGAAACAGATTGCTGGGTTGTCGTTCCTGCAATTGTCCCCTTCAGCTACCATAAAGCGCTTTGTTTAATGGCTATAAAATCAAAGAACAAGCTGTCCTGATGAAGATGTCCAAGAGACTTACGAACGGAAAGCTATTAGCTCTCTGAAGGAAGTGGAGGTTACTAAAGAAAATGTGCAATTTGGCAACGTGACTCCTCGTGATGTCAGGAGGAGCTTCAAGACATAAAACCCTGAGCAGGGCTGTGAAGGAAGAGTTGTGCTACAGCACGAGCAGCGGGAAAAGCAATGCTGACAGTAACGTTATTGTCTTTGATTTCTGACCTGGCCAAGGAAGGCCATTGCTTTCGGGGTTGTCCCAAAGCTAGCAGAACAGTGGCCAAACAAGGTAAAAGCAAAGGTCCAAGCTGCAACCAAAGCATCAAATCATAGAATTGTTTTGGTTGGAAGAGACCTTTAAGATCATCAAATTCAACTGTTAACCCAGCACTGCCAGGGTACCACTTAACCACGGCCCTCAGCTCCACATCTACACAGCCTTGAAAGCCCTCCAGGGATGGGGACTCCACCACTGTCCTGGGTAGCCTGGGCCAGGCCTTAGCAGTCCTTTTGGGGAAGACATTTTTCCTCATGTCCAACCTAAACCTCCCCTGGTGCAACTCGAGGCTGTTTCCTCTTGTCTTATCACTTGTTCCTTGGGAGAAGAGACCAACACCCAGTTGGCTGCATCCTCCTTTCAGGGAGTTGTCGAGATCCAGAAGGTCTCCCCTGAGCCTCCTTTGCTCCAGGCTCAACACCCCCAGGTCCCTCAGCTGCTCCTCACCATACTCCTGCTCTAGACCCTTCCCCAGCTTTGTTGCCCTTCTCTGGCCACGCTCCAGCCTCTCAATGTCCTTCTTGCAGTGAGGGGCCCAAAACTGACCCCAAGATTCAAGGGATGTCCTCCCCCGTGCCCAATCCAGGGGGATAATCCCTGCCCTGGTCCTGCCGGCCATGCTATTGATGATCCAAGCCAGGATGCTTGTATGTCTGAAGGAGAACATCCTTTTCCTAACATCAGTTTCTGGGGTGGCACAAGTCATCTTACAAAATCCACACCCCCCCATCCAAAATTAAGACTAAATTTGAGAAATAATTGCTCTGTAACCAGAATGTCACTCCTTCCCCCAAGGCATGTACTCTGCATGTTCAATCTGTGCACGTCTACAACCTTCGGTATTTGTTCGGCGTGTCAAAATTTTAATTAAAAGACTTCTCTGTGTTGTAAGGGAGAAATTGTGGCATTTCCCTAGTCAAGACATTGAGCACGTCATTAGAAATCAGCAGCAGTTAACATCAAAACAGCCCAGAACCTGGTTTACGCTCCCTCCCAAGCATCGGCTTTCTGAGATTTAAAATAACGAACCTCAATCCTCTTTCAAGCAACGCTTTGGTTTCTAGACGACACAATTAATAGGACAACCTGGGAACACTTGAAATCATTTAGGTCTGAAGAGGACTTTAAAGGCAAAACGTTTGACAGGCTTACAATAAAAACACAGCCAATGTGGATTGGAACACACACCACTGGCCTTTAATATTTAAGTAACCGCAAACTGGGCGAATCTGCACAACTCTGCATTGTTTTGGTTTTTTTTACATCAGTAGAAAAACTCCATCCAAAAAAGAAGAAAATCACAAGTGATAGAAATTGTAGAATGGGAAGCGTTGAAACAACACCTGAAGGTTTTGGTGCAACCAAACACTGCGAGAACCTGACAATAAACCAACTCAACAGTCTACGGTAGAGGAGACAAGGAGCAACGAGGTGGGGAGACCACTGAGGTTGCTCATCTCGTAGTGCCCAGCACTGGAGGTGCAGATCCAGCAGAAGTGCAGTTGCTTCATACCGGTGATTCTTGAAATTCATATGTGTTGAGTAACGGATAATCCAAAATGAACGGCGCGGTACTGATGGGAGAAAAACCGCCAGAGGAATCGCGGAAAAACTTCTCATGCAGGAGCACAGGCTCTGACGCGAAAGAAAAACAGCTCTTCAGGTTACCAGGTTAATTGACTAATATAACCTCCGCTGTGTTTTCTGACAAGGAAAGGCTGAACATTTTATTCACGATAATAAAGCAGTCACCGGGCTCTGTGGAACCACCCTGCTGCCATCCATCTCAGCAACTGCCCCCTCCAGAGTCTCTTTTATGAGCTCAGGGCTACAGGATCTTCTGGGATGGGGCGCTGATCATTCCAGCCATGAAACAATGCTGCTTTTTCCAGAAGAAAGCCAAAAGGTTTGGATTTTTATTTGCTCCTTATAAAGAACGGCTTTAAAAAAACGCTAAGCAAACCAGCTATCTAGAACTTGTAATGAACTCAAGCTTCAACATATTTCACCTCGATTTTCAGCAGTGAGGAGAAGGTAAAAAGTAGAAACTCGAGGAGGAAAAAGCCATGGGTGTGCTAAGTGAACAACAGGCATGGATGAGCTTTTATTTTAAGGTAGAGTCAAAGAGAAGAAAGAAAGGGAGCAAGGTTCTTTCCAGCAGCGAGGACATATTCAGGCAGGGCAGCAGCAGGAAGTTTTGGTACCGTTACACCAACCTACAGTCAAAGGAGGTGAACTTTAAAAAGGAGAGCCAGAAAAGAGCTATAGTCTTATCAATAGTTGTTTGGGTTTTTTTTCCTCAGGAAAGTTGTAGATCTAATCCTTCCAGATATTTCTGAAATTCAGATCTTTCTGGACCCATAGCTTGTTTTTTAGAAGTATAGCTCCTCTGGGTGTCCTCGGGAGGTAACATTTTGCTTTCAAAACTTTCGCTGAAGATCCCTCAACAGATTTCCTTTACTTTGATGAGATAAGTACGACTAAAGGTCATCGTCTGAGAATTCCTACTATAACCTTTGAGGGTGCAATGAATTTGAGATGGTGCTTCAAAGCTAAGGCTACGATCCATCTCCTGCTGAACAGGGTCTCTACTGCCACATTTCTGTACCACCATGGAAAAAAAATCAAGCTTCACTCTCTTATGAACAAGCAAAATCACCAGCTGTGTTCTCCATGCTGTCCACAGCCAATTTTAGAACCCAGGAGACTCCAAAACCAGCCGTGTGTTTTGAACCACAACCCTGCCTGTATTGCAAAGATAGACCGGTCCAATGGGCCAAAACCCAGAGACCTCCCAAACAGCAGCGAGTCTGAAGAAAGTAACAGCTCCAGTGTCATGGAAGGAAAAGATAAAGAAGAAAAGGAAGCAGCCAACCAGAGTACAAATCCGTTTGAGCAAATTTGGGGGGGCAGAACAAAGATGTCTCCTTCTTCCTGACCAGCTTTTTAAACAGTATCAGTTCCGTGAGGTTATTAAAGTGTGTCAGTCCTTTTATATGTTCCCTCCAAGGCGCATAAAACACACAATCTAATCAAATACCTAAAGGGCTTATTAGCTCTGACTTGGCCACTCGCTAACTGAAGTCGCAGCGTTTTTGTTGAGGTGAGAGGAAGGAGAGCACTCCCATCCTTCCAAAACACACTGGGTAGAGGGGTTGCAGCCTTCAACAGGCGTTTTGAGCTTAGTCCTGCACATCCTGGATCGCTCTAAGGGCTTCATCTGAATTCAGAAGGTGGCTCGTCCCATTTGTGCACAAGTACATATTTGTGTATGCACACAAACTATCAACGCTTCCAGGAACGACTAGGAAAATCTCGTCTGGAGAACTCATCCCAGAGCTCTCCTACAATGACATCTGCCAAAGCTGCAGCTCGCAGGCTGCTGACAGCCAGGATGGGAAGGGGCCACCACCCTCCTGGCATTCCCAAGGAGAAGGTGTCCTTCCTGGTGGTGGTAGCAATGGCAGCGTGATGGAGCTGCGAGCCTGCAGGGCCAACTCTGATGGGTGCTCAGGCACCACTGTGCACTGCTTTGAAGTAACACATATATCCTGGTGCGGGAACCTTTGCTTTATGCTATAGTAACTTGGTGACCTTAGGAGAAAGGGTCTTCTCCATTGTCTTCTAGACAATGGAGCTACCTACAAAATCAAAAGGGGCATCAGCAAAGAAATAAACATGTAAGTTACAAATATCGCATGAAAATGAGCCACATTGTCTCAGAAATCAGTGATTTAAAGCATTTAGCTACAATTACATTAACTACCACGTAAATCAACAAACAAACAATTTCCTCTGACGCTTCCATCATCACTGAAAATTAAGTTTTTAAGCCCCTAGAGCAGTGCACATATTAACGTCAGCTAATTCATTTTGTAACTGACTTTGCAAGGCTCTGCTGAAAGAGAGAGGAGGGGAGAATTAACGTTCAAATGCTTCTCAACAGGCACTTCCACACTTCAGGACTATAACAAACCAGAAAGCGAAGCTGCTGGGAAGTCGCCTCATGCTGAAATGACAGAAGATATTTAATTCGGGGCTGATTAAGATAAATAAGGTATTCATCATAATCATGCCCAGTAGGAGGGCACGGAAAATCTGACCTTTAATAAGAGGAATAAGATATAATTTCTTTTTAAAAGACCAGAAGTATATAACCCACGCAGACTAAAATATACACCGGTACCAGATAATGAGACAATAGCAGAGCGCGCCTTTGATTGACTCGAGCTCTTCTAGCGTAATTACACAACATCGCTTCTCTCCCTGATTTGCCCAAATACCTAAATGAGATACCTGCACCACCGATTCCTATCATCAGAGAGAGACCTCGGCGTCTGCAATGACAACAGACTCAAGACACAAGCAGTTGGTGGGTTTCTTGAAATGAGGCTGAACCTGGGGAGGTTCGCCAATGTGATGGCCATCTACAAGAAGGGCTGGAAGGAGGATCTGGGGAACTACAGGCCTGTCAGCCTGACCTCAGTACCAGAGAAGGTTATGGAGTGGATCATCTTGAGTGCCATCACGAGGCAGATACAGGACAACCAGGTGATCAGGCTCAGTCAACCCACAGGTTTATGAAAGGCAGGTCTTGCTTCACAGACCTGATCTTCTGTGACAAGATGACTTGCCCAGTAGATGAGGTAAAAGGTTTGCATGTTGTCTACCCGGACTTCAGTAAAGCTTCTGACACTTGTTTCCCACAGCATTCTCCTGAAGAAACTGGCTGCTCATGGCTTCAACGGGTGTACGCTTTGATGGGTAAAAATTGGCTGGATGGCCAGGCCCAAAGAGCAGTGGGGAATGGAGTTAAATCCAGTTGGCAACTGGCCACAAGTGATGTCCCCAGGGCTCAGTGCTGGCACTTGTTCTGTTTAATGTCTTTATCAATGATCCGGACGAGGGAATTAATGGCACCCTCAGCAAGCTGGCACATAACATCAAGTTGGGCAGGAGTATTGATCTGCTTGAGGGTAGGAAGGCTCTACAGAGGGATCTGGCCAGGCTGGACCAATGGGCCAAGGCCAATGGGATGAGCTTCAACAAGGCCAAGGGCTGAGTCCTGCAGCTGGGTCACAACAACCACCTGCAATGCTCCAGGCTGGGGGAAGAGTGGCCAGAAAGTGCCTGGCGGGAAAGGACCTGGGGGTGTTGGTTAACAGGTGGCTGAAGATAAGCCAGCGTGTGCTCAGGTGGCCAAGAAGGCCACCAGCATCCTGGCTTGTGCCAGCACCAGTGTGACCAGAAGGACTAGGGCGGGGATCATCTACCTGGATTGGGCACTGGGGAGGCCACCCCTCAAATCCTGGGTTTGGTTTCGGGTCCCTCATTCCAAGAAGGACATTGAGGGGCTGGAGCGTGTCCAGAGAAGGGCAACGAAGCTGGTGAAGGCTCTAGAGAACAAGTGTGGTGAGGAGCGGCTGAGGGACCTGGGGATGTTGAGCCTGGAGAAAAGGAGGTTTAGTAGTGACCTCGCAGCACTGGGTTAACGGTTGGACTTGGTGATCTCAAAGGTCTCTTCCAACCAAAATGAATCTATGATTCTCCTAGAGCTAGACTTAATAGTCTCCGCTTCATTATCACAAATACTTGCCAACAGTTCTTTTTTGGGGCATACTAAAACCAACTTAATTGTCTAACAACAATTGCTGTTAGACTAAGACCGCTAAAGACTACATGAGAAGAGCTCAGTTGGATGCCAACATTGTGTATGTGATGGCCAACCTGATATGATGGTGTCCTACATGAACATATTAAAGCTACAAACGGTCGGCTGTAACTGGCCATCTGCATATTCAACCAGAGATGAGCTCAATTAGGCACAGAAGTGACAGTAGCATGTTCAAACCGAAATGGACCATCAATTTCCCCTTAAGCTGGAATCTCTTGTCAACATTAATATTTTAGGATGTTTTTCCTCTTCAGGGCACCTCTCATTTCTGCTACAATTTCCTTCAGCTGGTGACCAACACCACACAGATCACCACAAAGCGTTTGCATTTTGGAAAAAGCCCCCAGGCACTGTGAGCTGGTTCCCATTCATAGATTTTAAATTTAGGGAGAGCGGAAAGTTACGATTATTTGATCTGACCTCCTCCATAGTATGAGCCACCGAACTGCACCACATGATCGACCTAGAAAAGATCCTTCCAAAAGCACTCAAATTCTGAGAACCGTGTTTCTAAAAAAAAAAAAAATGTTGGCACCGTTACTCCTGCCATTTAGAAGAGGAGAAAAACAAAACAGCTTTTGCCTTTTTTACCCCCAGTTGCAGACACTGGGTGTTACGCCTTGGGCTGGTCGTTTAGAAGACCTTCATCCCATCATGAATCTTCTACGATTCCTTTTCACAGACACTGACTCACATCATCAAATCACAATATGTTCTTCCTGGGCTAAAATGAGTAATTTGTGAAGCTTTAGTCTGCCACTTATCTTCCAGATAACAAATTAATCTTGCAGTGTTGTTCTGTACCATCTGCAACACCCAAAACATGGCTGAGACCAGAGCGGACAGAGAACTCCAGTGACTGGTTACACATAATACTATGCTATGCTCTTATTTTATTACTCTTTTATAAACCTAGGAACTAGGAATTTATGTACAGTTATTAAATCACCAGGGCCACCATCATGTCAGTCTCCTGTCCAGGGAATAGGTATTCTGGCAAGTAAACCCACCATAACTTTAAGAAAATACATACAAAGGCTTACGTTTCACACCGTAATGAGACAACTAAGTA
The DNA here is from genome assembly GCA_033124195.1 of Coracias cyanogaster. NCBI lineage: Eukaryota > Metazoa > Chordata > Aves > Coraciiformes > Coraciidae > Coracias > Coracias cyanogaster. Next base: position 26,075 of record JAVSBS010005536.1, on the reverse strand, counting down.
TGATAACCACGTCATCTAGACCTTCTCAGAAGTCATCTGCTTGCCATGATTTCTCACTCCTCCAATTTGTGTTTCCTCTACAGACTACACCACCACCAAGTTAAAATTTTCTTCTCGTCTGAGAAGTGCTGTTGGTGCTATCAAACAAAGAGGTCTACGTGCCAAATGACTGCTGGGAGCTTGGAGAATACAGCGACAAATTTTGGCACCGGCACATCTCATTCTTCACAAGGCCTTCAAAGCACCCGGGACTGCTCAAATCTAGGGACATTTTTAATGACCTTAATGAATGGTTGTGCTGAACAACCTGATCTAGTTGGAGATGTCCCTGCTCAGCGCAAGGGGGTTGGATTGAATGACCTCTGAAGGTCCCTTCCGACCCAAGTCATTCTATGATTCCTGCGTAAGGCTGATACCAGATCCTTCCAAAACACCACTGGAGACTCTAGACAGCAAAGATCCCGATTTACAGTTACAGTTTGAAAATATTCCAATCCTGAATCCTTTCCTTTGACAAAGGATGCCCTAAATCACAGTCTGAGAGAGAAGATGTAAGAGATGAATGAAATACTAACAGGTGAGAGCACAAAGGGGAAGAAAACCAAGGCAGGGCAATAAATAATCCACAGCACAGATCCCTTGGAAAGTCTTTGCTGTAAAAACAAAGGCAGAAAATCATCTGCCAAAATGTTACCCAGCGGTCACAGACCTTACAGCGGTGGATGCTAGTGAAAAAAAAGAAGCGTTGCTACATTTTGAATTGGCTTGGGAGGGAAAAAAGGTTTCAGCCATGAGGTCAGGGAGAAGCAGGATAATCCCTGAAGTAAATCAATACCCAAACCCCATCCTGAACAAGTTGGGCAGAGTAATAACATTCGGTCCTGGAGAGCCTTAACAAGAAAGGAGGCAAAACATAGATGATTTTATGTATGTTTAGGGTGCAGTTGAGCTCTAGACACCCAGATTTAGCTATCTCTGTACGTGCTTTGTGTTGATACTCCCAACACGTTGATGGGGCACGGAGAGCAATCCAGTTGACCCCTCATGCAGACAGTTCCACTGTGTCAGCCAAACCACTATCCACGCTCCATTTGCTGCAAACGTTGAGGAGCTATTTCTTGCTCAAAGTGGAGGAGAAGCAGCAGACCGAGGGCAAAGAGAATAGGATTTGGATTCTAGAATATAACAACAGGGCAGAAAACTCACGGCAGCAGATGGGCAGATTACGTTTCTAATGCAAGTCTCGCATTTTGTGCATTATTCTCTATTACCACCTTGATACATTTAACGTGTCATTTTCTCGAGACAAGACAGAAAGGTTTCCTATCCCTATTTCCTAATGTCATTCACCTCATCCTAAGCCTCCTATAAAAGCTGCCTTTTTATTTCCATTTTCGCTCTTTAAGATGTCTAAAGATACTTAAACTTGCTGCTCAGTGGAGAGGGAATAAACAGACAATTTACAATCCCATCTCCTCCGTGTCTGATATGACACAAATTGTTCTCATTTTTACTTCAGGTCAAGTTTTATACTCTGCAAGGCCTGAACTTTTGCTCAGTGCTCCAAACTCATCTTCCTACAACTACACATTTGCTACACGCCGTGTTTGCACACCCAAAAGATGCTTTCACCTTAAGGCTGAGGAACATCAGCACTGGCATGTGCAAGCAGCTGGTCAAAAAGGATTAGCTGCAGAAAGGAAAGAAAAAAAAGCGAGTAGAATCTCAGGTATTTTACAAGATCCTGATGTAGATTCTGGATTTGTGGTATAGATTTTTAGTTTCTTTCCTGCCCCCTCAGGAAGGAAGAACGCAAATTTAGTTTAGCAAATGACGCTGCTCTGTTCCATTAACCCGACGGACCAGGCACAGCTGTGCAACTTCTCCCAGCACATTTTCCAAGCAATGCTGTCTGAATAATTTTGACTACTGGGCCTTTCAACACACTCCCTTTTCTGTCCTATCCATATCTCAGATTAAGCTTCAGCTATCTGCTTTTCACTCTGCACTGCGATAAGAAGTTGGGCACTTGCCATGCTTATATTGGAGGCAGGAGTGATTGATAGCTGGGAATTACCTGCAGATTGCATTATATTTTACTTACTTTTGAGTTACGATGAGAGAACATGCGCAGACTTACTACAGCACAACCCACGGGAGACAGGCCACTGTAACTTGATTACTTCTGAAAAGAAAGCCCAAACCAGAGAAGCAGCTTCGTCCAGGGCTGCAGCGTATATTAATATTAAGCTTACAATATGTTGTCTGAATTGGGTGTCCGACCACTGCTGCTTAATCACTTTTCCTTTCACCCTGCCTCTAAATTGTAGTATGGTGGGAGGACGCCGCCCGAGGTGGTTTATGAAGATGCTGAGGGGCCTGGAGCATCTCTGTGCCGAGGAAAGGCTGAGAGCCCTGGGGCTGCTGAGCTGGAGAAGAGAAGCCTGAGAAGGAATCTGATCAATAACTAAAGGGCAGAGTCAAGAAGATGGGCCCAGACTCTTTTCAGTAGAGCCCAGCAACAGGACAAGGGGCAATGGACACAGGCTGGAACCTGAGAAGTTCCACCTAAACATAAGGAAAAACTTCTTGACTTGGAGAGTGATGGAGCCCTGGCCCAGGCTGCCCAGAGAAGTTGTGGAGTCTCCTTTTCTGGAGAGATTCCAAACCCACCTGGATGTTATCCTGGGCAACCTGCTCTGGGTGACCCTGCTTTAGCAGGGGAGTTGGACAAGACGATCTCCAGAGGTCCCTTCCAACCCTCACTATTCTGTGATTCTGTGTTTTATTTATGGCTCTTATTTCAGCAAATCCCTCTGAGTGACCATATATAAGCATTTCCGAAGGTATACCGACTATTTTTCATGTCTTCTAACCAGCTGTTCTGCTGTCTTCTCTTAATAGCAGCTTCTGAACTTTGTTTGATGAGTTGGAGGTCTTCTATTTGCTGAGAATTGTATTACTGGCAAGTTCCAAAAAATCCTCCTGGAAATACAGGGGGGATAACTTGATGAGTCAGTGTTTACGTGTAGAAGATACATTCTATAAATAAATTTTCTCTACCAAGGGGTCACTAAGACATCATAAGCATAGTTCCTTCTCAAGTGTTGTCAGACCTACATCGCCTTTGTTTCATTGCTTGGTGGGTGCTGGTACCAGTACCTGACACTGGGACCTGGTTTCTAAGCAGTTGTCCTCCAGGTGCTCCCATAGTAAACGCAAACACAGGTGTGGAAACCTGAAAAGGATCAGATCCACTGACCGAGGTCCTACTCAGACCTTACTTGGCACAGAGAATGTAGTTAGTAGGAAGCATAGTATTTTTGTTTCCCTTTTTGTGTGGTGCCTTAAGAGGTGGTTTTACAGAAAATGAAGAGGATGGTGGCTCGTTAGGATACGTTTGCTTTACTGGCAGTACAATATTGGTTACACCACTTCAGAGGAAGCTTTTCGCATTTTTCAGGCCTGATTTCCTGAAGATGAACTTTAATTCCATGTTTTAAGTGCCCTCACAAATACTCTGCTTCTCTAATGTGCTGAATAACTGAATCTCCTCTCGGGCTAAGTACGAAGCCTCTTCATTACTTCTGGGGATCTAGATTAGGTGCCTACTTAGAGAGATTTGACAGTGCCCCGAAGTGAACAGCAAGCTCAGAGGGACGTGTAGGACGTGTCAGCCCAGAGCTGAGCAAGGTGTCCCTAGTCCATTATCAACCCTGAAGCCTTAAGAGCAGGGATTTGCATAGTGGCATAACCGTTGGTCACCTTGTTCTCTTCCTGATTCATCACGCTGGCTGCTATTTTAGCAGTAGGGAAGCACTGACGTGATTCTTCTGTAGTTCTTCTGACCCCAACGTTTCGTTCCTGAGTGGTAACAGCTACTTCAGAGCCCATCGTTGTGTACGCATGTTATGATTGTATTTTCTGCCTTTCTTGAATTTCAGCTGTCGGTTCTCTACTTGGTGTCAGACTAAAGATGGAGCCCACGGGGAACAATTTTAGCATGACTGTTGTCAAGATTTCAAGAAACCCAAGTAAGTCTGGGACCATATTTGAGGAATTCCCTGCTCGTCTATGAGATATCCCTGAATTGTCCACAGGACTTTTGAATGATGTTGCCCCCTTTACAAGGATGGCCACGTTCATGGCATATCTAGGATGTATTCAAGGTTTTTGAGCGCTTGCTAGTTGGATTTAGGTCAAACTGCCAGGATCGATGTAGATCGTTGTGTTCCAGCGCCTGCAGATGTTCCCCAGCACTGTAGCTCAGAGATGTAGGAGTTTGAGATCTGATGCAGAGAAAATGAGTAGAGAAAGAAAGAACGTGAATTTCAAGAGATAAGGACACAAGCTGAGAATAAATCAGAGTAGGTCAGAGCAAAGAACCTGATGGAACACAAATGTAGGACAGAGTAATGGAAACCAGAATGGTCCATTGCATCCAGTTCACCATGAGCCGTCAGTGTGCCCTTGTGGCTAAGAAGGCCAATGGTCTCCTGGTGTGCCTTCGGAAGAGTGTGACCAGCAGGTCGAGGGAGGTTCTTCTCATTCTCTACTCTGCCCTGGTGAGGCCACATCTGGAGTGCTGTGTCCAGTTCTGGGCCCCCCAGTTCAAGAGACACAGGGAACTATGGGAGAGAGTCCAGTGGAGGCTACAAAGATGCTGAGGGGACTGGAGCATCTCTGTCCTGAGGAAAGGCTGAGAGCCTTGGGGCTGCTGAGCTGGAGAAGAGAAGCCTGAGAGGGAATCTGATGAATGCTTATAGATATCTAAAGGGCAGGGGTCAAGAGGTTGGCATCAGACTTTTCACTGGTGCCCAGTGACAGGACAAGGGGCAACAAGTGCAAACTGGAACCCGGGAAGTTCCATCTGAACATGAGGGGAAACTTCTTTACCGTGAGGGTGACAGAGCCCTTGAGCAGGCTGCCCAGAGAGGCTGTGGAGTCTTCTTCTCTGGAGACTTTTAAAAGCCACATGGATGTGATCCTGGGCAGCCTGCCCTAGGTGACCCTGCTTTGGCTGGGGGGTTGGATGAGATGATCTTCAGAGGTCCCTTCTAACCCCCACCATGCTGTGATTCAAGTGTAAACTTAAGACGACATTTTTAAAGTCTTATTTGGTCTCCAAAGTGGGTTAGAAATTTTTATATTTTAAGTCATGTCGGATGGGCTCTGAGCAACCTGCTGTAGTTGCAGATCTCCCTGCTCAGTGCAGAGGGGTTGGACTAGATGACGTTGAAAGATCCCTCCAACCCAAAGCATTATGTGATACTACAAAAACTAAGCTTGCTCTGCCAATGTTATATGGAAGGTGAGAGTTGTTGCCCCAAATAACTTGCTCTCTGAGAGGTCATAGGAAGGGAGGCAGGTACAAAGTGTCTTGACCAAGGTCATGCAGAAGGTTGAGTGGAGAGTTGGGACAACACCCTATTGCCCTACAATTGCAACTGTGCAACCAAAACCCACATTCCTTGTGGAGTTGCTTTTTATTTTGACAACAGAAAATAGTAAGTGCTCTTAGCCTTGAACTTTGGATTCTGAAGCAAATTCATTTGAGGAGGAGTTTAATTTGTGTGCTGCAGTCTGTGCAAGTACTTGCCTCTTGAGGTGCTCCTGTGGCTGGTTGGTTGAAATGTGTCGGGGTGTTTTACCCTTCTGTGCAGGACGAAATGCACATTGTAACCTCACATAGTTTTCACAAAGATAGAAGGAAAAATATGAAAGGCTTCAAAGATGTTCTTAAATCTTTCTTCATCCTCAAGCAGAAGTCTGATGAGGGAGCACTTTCTGCCCTTACAGCACTTGGTGCAAGAGGCCCTGAGGAAGACCCAGATTCATCCCCTGGTCGTGCCTGGCGTTGTTCCTCCCCAGGTGCAGGACTTGACACTTCTCACTGAGCTTCATGAGGTTCCTGCCAGCCCATTTCTCCAGCCTGTTGAGGTCCCTCTAGGTGGCAGCACAACCCTCTGGAGTATCAGTCACTCCTCCCAGGTTGGTGTCATCTGCAGACTTGCTGAGGGTATGCTCTGCCCCATCATCCAGATCATGAATCGAGACATTAAAGAGGACTGGATCCAGTATAGACCCCTGGAGTACTTCACTAGTTTCTGGCTTCCAGCAAGACTTTGTGCCACTGATCATCACCCTCTGGGACTGGCCATTCAGCCAGTTTTCAACCTACCTTGGTGTCTGCTTGTCCAGCCCATACTTCAGCAGCTTCAACAGCTTCTTTATGAGGAGGATCTTATGGTTTGAAAACCTTGGTAAAGTCCAGGTGACAATATGTGCTGTTGTCCCATTGTCTACCAGGCCAGTCATTTCATCATAGAAGGCTATAAGGTTGGTCAAACATTACTTCCCCTTGGTGAATCCATGCTGACCACTGCAGATGATTTTGTTGTCCTTCATGAAAACAGTTTCTAGGATTAGCTGCTCCAGCATCTTAAAAATAAAAGACAATTCTCTAAAACCTGGAAAAGTGCAAGAGCATCCATACAGCTGAGGGCCCCATGGAGACCCATCAAGCATTGATAACATACTTCCAGATATGGAAGGAGACCCTTCAAGAGACACAGGCATCCTGGTGGGTTGCACCAGGCACCACCACTTCTAGAACCACCCACTGGTCAGATTCCAGCTACTGCTTGGTGGTGGTCAGCGCCTGAGTTCGGCACTCACCTCTATGCCAGAGGGAAGAACAGAGCTTTGGTGAAATTCTGGATCTGTTGGCCAGGAGATTTCGCATTTTCACAGAAGTGTGAAGGCGTTGAGGTTAGCACTAAACCAAACCCATCAACAGGGAGGCACTGATGGGCAGCAGGTGACTTGACTTCTCACAGCGTGTTCCTGCAGAGTATGATGGAGACTACAGGACATCAAAATACAGACTGGTCCTTGTATCTGTTCTATGAATAGAGGCTTCTGCTGACCAAGACCCCAGCACTGGTTTCTCTTGAATCCTGTACATCAGATCCAGAACTTTTGAGGAGAGCTTAAAATATGACTGTTCTGTGTTGATTCATATCATGGGACTAGTTATGGGCAAAACTGGTGCTGTGTGACCACAGAAGAACAAAGCAAATCTTGCAGAGCATGGCTTATACACCACCACTGAGTTCTGGTTATGGCTGTAGGAGGGACTTCTGTGAAGTCCACCTGGAGATGATCAGGCAGCTCCTGGAAGGACATAGGATACTTGACTGGCTGTTCAATAGGTGAGCCTCATCTCTGCCCTCCTTTGGCCCACCACTGCATCTCAGGCAGATGTTTCTCACCTGTGATACACTTTAGCAGATAAATACACCTGCTTTTCCTTTTTCTGAATGTTGCCTTGCCGTGATGTTCTGGAGGAACAACTCTCTGAGCTAAGGAGGTAGGAGTGCTGGTGCTCAGAGTAGTGGATGAGAGATGTTTGTGGGTATTTTGAGGTGCTGGTTGATTGAATAACTGGTCTGCATGTAAGAGGAGACATCTCAGGGCAAGTCTCATCTGTGGCTGTTCCGTGGTTGCAGAGGAGCTTGAAAAATGAACTTTTTCCTCAAAGGACTGCAGTGACGTTTTCTGCAGCATGGAGGATGATCAGATTTTTCAAGGATGAGAAAACTGGCAATTAGATGAGTTGCTTATAACGTCAGCCAGCTCCAGAGCCTACGGGCCTTAACCCCTGGGCAGCTCTAGACGTAATCAAAGATATTCATGTCTTGCATCAGGAGTAACAAATGAGTAGCTGCTCCTTTCTCCTCCTCGCCAGAGGGGCTGTGAACTCTGAAACTTTATTTAAATGAGTGCTTAGGTTGGTAAGGTCACCTATCTCTTTGTGCAGGTCAGTGGGTTCGATGCGCTGCTTGCCTTGTGTCGAGGTTTAGGTTGAATGCCCAAGCTGATTTTACCTCCTGCTTACTGCAAAAAATCCTTTGTGTCACTTGAGATTCAACTCAGGAAGTTAGTGGCAAGGAGGAGAAGATGAAGTGAAGCCTGCAGGATTTTTAACTGCTGGGGAAAAAAAAAGGTGGGCAAAACTAAAGTCTTCAACTTTCATGTTCCTCGGGAAAGATAAATGGATGAGATAAACGGTTTACAAAGTCCCTGTCCATGCGCCGGTGCTTGATAGCTTACCCAGAATTATGCAGTAGCTGACTAATATCAATGTGGTGTTGGAGCAGGTTCAGAGAAGACCACAAACATGATCCAGGGGTTGGATTATCTCCTACGAGGGCAGGCTGAGAGAGTTTGGGTTATCCAGCCTGGAGAAGAGAAGGCTCTGGGGAGACCTTGTGGCCTTTCAGTATCTGAAAGGGGCCTACAAGGAAGCTGGGGAGGGACTTTTTACGAGGGCTTGTACTGGTAGGACAAGGGGTAATGGGTTCAAACTAGAGGAGGGGAGATTTAGATTAGAAATTAGGAAGAAATTTTTGACTCTGAAGGTGGTGAGTCACTGGAACAGGTTGACCAGAGAGGTTGTAGATGCCCCAACACTGGAGGTGTTCAAGACCAGGTTGGATGGGTCTTTGAGCAGCCTGATCTAGTGGGAGGTGTCCCTGCCATGGCAGGAGGGTTGGAATTGTAGGTCACTTCCAACTCATACCATTCTATGTGGCTGTGCAGTGAGCTGTTCTGTTCGTGATCTTGCTGTCTGGCCGTGTCAGGTGGGGCTGGGCATTGGCTTTGTGGGCACGGGAGCAAACCTGGAGCTTTCCAGATCAGTAAGCAAAGCCCTACTCAAATGAGGGGATGGAGCTGGACATCAAGGTGGAAGAGCTGCAATGGAATAGCAGAGATGTGAAAGCCAAAGAAAACATTGTAGTTAATTGGAGAAGGGATAACATGCAGACTCCTGGAGATTTTTTAATCTCTTATCTGCTTCCTCTCGCTACTGATCCCTGCTGAGCTCGTGATGGCAGCTTTAGAGCATTTCCTTTCTTCTCCTTTTCTTTTTAGCATCAGGAAATAGGAAGATCCCAAAGCATGGGGACTCGCACTGCGGTTCATCCTTACTAGTATAGAAATGGAAGAGGACAATCTTATGCCTGATGTCCCAACAGTCTTAACACACCCTAAGCTTTCAGCCCCGTAGATGTGGGCAGCAGGGGACGGGGAACAGAGCTCTGCTTCCACTGGACGGTGCCTCCTGTGCAGGTGTGACCTCTAGCCTCCACTTGAGAGCCTGCAGCACGTCAACAGCTCAGGAATCCATGTGGCCCTGCTAAGACAAAGGTCTTCAACTCATCACAGATTTCTCTACCTTATGCCACGGGCAGAAAGCTGGGTAACTGCTTTGAACTTGTAAAACTTGACCAGCAACTGTGAACCAGAACTCAAGTGGTACTCCAGCAAAACACACAAAGCTCCTTCAGCACCCGCTCCTCTTACAATCATAGAATTGTTTATGCTGGAAAAGACCTTTCAGATCGAGTGCAACCATTAACCCAGCCTTGCCAACACATCCTCTTGTGAGGATGGGAAGAGGAAACTTTTCTGTCATTTGAGGAAAATACAGGGATTCTGCAATTGTAATGATGCAGAGTTGTCATGGGGAGAGGATATGGGCTGCAGCAATTCCCGATGACTTGTTTTCCCTCTTTGTAGGAGAGGGTGATGCAGTCACCCAGTAAAAATTGCTTCTGGGGAAGCAATTTTCTAATGTCCAACCTAAACCACCCCTGGTGCAACTTGAGGCTGTTTCCTCTTGTCCTATCACTTGTTCCTTGGGAGAAGAGACCAGCACCCAGCTCTCTACAACCTCCTTTCAAGTAGTTGTGGAGAGTGAGAAGGAATCCCATGAGCCTCCTCCTCTTCAGACTAAACAACCCCAGTTCCCTCAGCCACTTCTCAAAAGCCATGTTCTCCAGGCCCTTCACCAGCTTCATTGCCCTTCTCTGGACCCGCTCCAGCACCTCTGTCTTTCTTGTATTGAGGTGCCCAAAACTGAACCCAGTACTGAAGGTGTGGCCTCACCAGTGCCAGTACAGGGTCTATCCCGCAAATATGACCAGCCACCACAGTGCTGTTGATCTATTTCCTCCCCCTTTTTTTCCCCTTTGCTTTCTACCTGATAATTTCAAAATATTTGGCTTAGTTTTGTTTCTCTCCAGCAGGTCGCTTTATTCATGGGCAAAGCCTAATGGACTTTGTTTTTCCTGCAGCGTTTCTGCTGGCAAAGCCTGGGGACCACCAAAGCGTGGGAACTTGAGGCTACTATCTTTTTTTATATTAAAAAATAATTATGTCGGCATCATAAAATCAATACATACCCTTTTTTTCTGAACTAAGATTAAAAAAAAAAAAGGGTTTAACTGCATGGCAAGGGTTTGCCTCACCAAACCTGGACTGTGTGAAATCAAATTGATTATTTGTTGCTCCGGATGCATCAGAAGGATGGGGATGTTTCTCCAAAGGTGACATTTCCTCTCCAGCACCAGGTGCGGGGGTGGCAGCAGTTCAACCGTGGAGGAGGGAGCCTGAGTTCCCTGCATGGGAAGAGCAGAATCACAGTAAGAAAGCTGCTGGAGCTGGGAGCTGCAGCAAAGCCACTGAGATACGTATCTGACAGCGGGTGGTGCTGCTGCAGTAATTACTGCCTGCAGACACTCCTGGGAAGTGCTCTCTGGTTCCTCACATCGCTCCATTGCATGCCTTATGAAGAGCGACTGAGGGAACTGGAGCTCTTTAGTCTGGAGAAGAGACTGAGAGGAGACCTTATTGCTCTCTACAGCTACCTAAAAGGAGGTTGTAATGATGCTGGTGTTGGTCTCTTCTCCCAAATTACTCATGATAGAAGGAGAGGAAATGGCCTCAAGATGCGTCAGGGGAGGTTTAGATTAGAGATTAGGAAGAAATTCTTTACTGAGAGAGTGGTTGGGCCTGGAATAGGCTGCCCAGGGAGGTGGTGGAGTCACCATCCCTGGAGGGGTTTAAAAAACGAGTAGATGTAGCACTTGAGGCTCTGGTGTAGTGGCTAGAGAGATGTTAGGATGAAGGTTGGACTTGATGATCCTGAAGATCCTTTCCAACCATAATGATTCTATGATTCCAGCATCTTTCTCTCCAAACCCCAAAAGCTGAGAGCTGTGCAAAACAGGAGACCGGGATCTGGAGCAGCGCAAGGAACCAAGAGGACCTGGTCCTAAGCCTTTGACCTGCATCTCTCTAATCCACTCTTGTCTTGACACCTTTATAGAGCACCTAATCTTTGCGATATGAAGATGCCAGCTCTAATACCAGATGTCAGCAAAAAGTAATCTGTCTAGGTCAGGCTGCAGCGCTCGTGGGGGTTGGTTGGAAAGGTTCCACAATCTCATTGTTCCAGGTCCCTGCTGCATCTTAAGCCCTGATGACCTGGTTGTGCTGCCTGCTCCCCCAGCAGGAAGGTTGCTGGTGAGAGGCCACAAGCCTCTTTGCAACTTTCCCTTCTGCTAAATTTGCAGGCTGAATCATCAGGCTGGAGGTGGCCATGTGAGGACGTGGGGAGAGCTGATAGGGTGAAAGGGAGCTGCGTACCAGGTGTCTCTGGCTGCTGGAGCGTGGGAGGATTAGCAAAAGGCCTCGAAAACATGGGCAGGGGCTGAAAACAGAAGCCTTGGGGCTATAAACAACTCATTGATCATCAGGGACTGGTCACGGAAGGGCAACCTTGAGAGATTAGCTTGGGTGTAAGGGCAGCAGCTCAGCAAGGAAACAGCTGAGCAGAGGGATAAGGGGCCTGATGCCTGGGAGAGCAGCACCTTCGAGCAATGTGGAGCCTGGGAAGTGAGGCTAAGAGCCTGCCCGAGCACTCAAACATCTTCTGAAAGGACAAAATAGGATTATGCAAGTCAGGTCGATCGCATAAGCGCCAGCAGTTAGGAGCACCTTGCGTTACGAACCTTTCTTGGGTTGGTGCCACATAAGCCGTTCAAAATGTCATAAATATTTCAAACGATCTGGTTGCATTATCATTTCCTCATAGAGTGCAACCCGTGTAGCGAAGGAGATCCCAAAGACTGATTCTTGGGCTGAAATGACCGCATGGCTCCAGCCCAAGAAAAGCACCGACATCCCTGTCTTGTAGATGGCTACCACCATTATCTCACCATACCGCTAACTGGAAAGGGAAGTCAGTTCAACACTGGTTTCCTGGCTGGGCAATCACTGCTATGACAATCTGTTCCTCCTTCTGTAGGTAAAGATGTCTTTGCTTCCCTTGGTCCATGCAGAAATGCTGAGCAGCTGAGCTCACCTCCCGTGCCCCCTGGTACACCTATTGGTCTGGTGCCAGGTGGGGAAGGCAGGTTACATCTCCAGCTTGGCCAAAGAGGGGTTTTCTGGAGTTCAGGATGAAGCTGAGCGCTGCAATCATAGAATCATAGAGTTGTTTTAGTTGGAGGAGACCTTTAAGCTCATTGAATCCAACCATAAATGCAGCACTGCCAGGTGACAACTAAACCATATCCCTCAGCAGCACATCTCCATGGCTTTGAAATCCCTCCAGGGATGGGGACACCATCACTGCCCTGGGCAGCTTCTTCCAGGGCTTGACAACCCTTTCAGGGAAGAAACTTTTCCTACTATGCAACCTAAGCCTCCCCTGGCACAACTTGAGGTCGTTTTTCAAGGCACAGCATCCCAGCCAAACATGCAATCATGCTGGGAGATCTTCTGGAGATGAAATTCTGATCTGCATTTGCCATAGAATCCTAGAATGGTTTGGGTTGGAAGGGACCTCAAAGATCATCTAGTTCCAAGCCCCCTGCCATGGGCAGGGACACCTTCCTCTAGACCATGTTGCTCAAAGCCCTGTCCAACCTGGTCTTGAACACTTCCAGGAGGGAACATCCAGGCAATAAAACTGTAAAAATCTGGTTTTGTGTTTTATAGAGATTTGGAAGCTCATTACTTCAAGGAACATCACTTACTTCGTGGAGTACAGCACCAGGTTAGAGCTGGGCTCTTGTTCCTGCCAGGGGTGGATCAGCAGAGCTCCTGGACAGTAGATGGGGAATGAGGCCAACAACTAGGGGGAAAATGTTCGAAGGGCATGATGACAGCATGTCTTCCACAATGCCCTGGGGATCCAGGATGCTTGGAGATGTAGCATTAGGTCAAGCTGCCAGCCCTCACAGGAGGCACCAGCCCTGTGCCTGCCTTGGGGGCCAGATCCTGCACAGGGACCATCATGGGTAGGTGCTGGCACTAGTGTGTAGCTTTGCTCACTTGGGCTCCCCCAGCAAGCTGGGGCAGCACCAGGTTCTCCTCCCTCTCCCTTTAGTTGCTCCCCATTTCTAAGCCATGACCTGTGCTGAGACATCTGCAAGGAGCAACTGAGGCCATGAGGTGCAAGAGCCTCCAGAGTTGGGCTCAGCAACCTCCAGCAAGGGGTGCAAGGAACCTGAAGGATACAAGAAGGCATTCACAGGCTGTGGAGTAGCATCCGAGCTTGCTGAGCTGCCTCCAGAAAGCGCTGGCTGCTGCTGCTGGCAAATGCAATGAAAGGCAGGTTGCAGTCATGCCGCCCTGGCCTCGGGCATGGCTGGGGTGTCCTTCGCTTGCACGTGAGTGTTGGGGCACGTGGAGCGAAAAGGATTCTCCTTTACCTGCTGGGCTATGTCTGGCCCAGCTGCCTTGAACTTTCCCAGCCTGTGGCCCTTTAGGGTTGCTAAATGTCCTGGGCAATTCTGGTTTCGGATGATTTTTCCCCAAGAAAATGGTCGCCTGCTCAATTTGCTTGGGCAGAGACACAGCCTCATCCTGTCCTACCATATTCTTCAGGGGCAGGGAAGAAAGCAGCTGCTGTAACTGTTTCCTGTTGCTGGAAGGAAGCCCAGCAGCCCATGCCACCAAATCTTCCATGCTTTTGTCCCTCAGATGGTGCTGAGGCTCAGGGACATCTCCACGTGCAGCAGCCATCACTCCCAGAGCAGGGGAGATGCAGCAATGCCATGTAAGACATTGATGTCCCTGCCACCACTGCTGGAGTTACAGCTTTCAGACAGATCCCGGGGGGCATGTTTTGAAGTGCTCCTCACCCACTGGCCTAAACAGGTTTCTCCAGGGGGGAGAAGCTGAGCCAAATCTGGCAGACTCTGCACTGGAGCAGGTGAGGAGCGCTCACCTTGAGCATCAGGGTGGTCTGGATGGGGCTGAGGTTGGCAGTAGATGGGCAGGGAGGCTTTATACCACCAGAGCCACCGGCACAGGGATGGTTTGAGGAAGATTTTGGTGACTCCAGGAGGGAGGAACAGTTCTGTACGGGGCAGAATGTTGTGCCCAGTTTTGGTCCCCTCTGTACAAAAAAGATGTGGACCGGCTGCAAGGGTCCAGCGAAGGGCCACCAAGATGATCCAAGGACTGGGAAGCTGCCAGATGAGGAAAGGCAGAGAGAACTGGTTTTTTTTCAGCCTGGAGAAAAGAAGGCTCAGGGGAGACCTTATCACCATGTTCCAGCATTTAAAGGATGGCTACAAAGAAGATGGAGACTCCCTTTGTAGAAGAAGTCACATGGAAAAGACAAGGGGTGATGGGTACAAGTTACTCCTGGGCAGATTCTGCCTGGACACATGAAGAATATTTTTCACAATGAGAACAATCAGCCATTGGAATGATCTCCCCAGAGAACTGGTGGAGTCCCCAACACCGGACTCTTTGAAGATTCAGCTGGACAGGGGCTGGGCCAGCTTGTCTAGACCAGACTTTTTCCAATAAAGGTTGGACCAGACAGTCCTTGAGGTCCTTTCCAACCTGATATTCTATGATTCTATGACTCAAAGACAGCAAAGAGCTCATGGTATCACTGTTAACCACCAAAATGGAAGGATGGAATCTAGTCCTGTGTGGCTTAAGGAGTTTCTCTTGAACTAGCTCCAAGCCAGTGCCTCTTTCTACCTTCAGGGGAGTAAAGGAACCACAGTAAAAATAAACAACTCTCCCAGGTGATCATGCCCCACCTTCACCTCCTGCTGCTCCCTGAGCTGCAGGCTGAATGGTAGAGATTAAACCACACAGACTTGATTGTACTCCAAAATTCTGGGCTCAGCTCAGGGCCTGTCCCAGCCCTGTGCCGGCTGTCCTGGCTGTGATCTCAGAAGAGGGGAATTTGCACATCCTCAGCATGGGGGTTAGGACAGCAGGATCTGAACCTCCAACTGCCTTGGCCTTGGATGGTCCAGCCTGTGCAAGGGCAGATGGGAGATGCTAAGTGGGGGGATCTGAGTTTCTGGCTCCTTGGTGTCAGCTTGGCCCAGTGCCACTACAAAGAAGATGGGATCAGGACTCTGCTGAGCTCAGAAGATTTCCACTGTGATGTGGGAGGCCAGAATCCCATTATCATAGAATCATAGAACGTTTAGGGTTGGAAGGGACCTTTCAGGGTCCTCTAGTCCAACCCCCCTGCACTAAGCAGCGACATCTGCAACTAGAGCAGGTTACTCAGAGCCCCGGCCAACCTCACCTGCCATGGTTCCAGGCATGGGGCTTCTACCACCTCTCTGGGCAACCTGGGCCAGTGCTTCCATCACCATCAGCGTAAAACATTTCTTCCTTATACACAGTCTAAATCTCCTGCTTTTCGTTTCAAACCATCACCCCTTGTCCTGCCACAACAGGCCCTGCTAAAAAGTCCTTCCCCATCTTTCTTCTAAGCCCCCTTTAAGTACTGAAAGGCAGCAAGAAGGTCTCCCTGGAGCCTTCTCTTCTCCAGGCTGCACAAGCCCAACTCTCCCAGCCTGGCCTCCCAGCAGAGG
>JAVSBS010005536.1:0-10262 GCA_033124195.1 Coracias cyanogaster | reverse complement strand
TCTTTGATAGGATTTACTGAGAGCCCATATTAAAAAAAAAAAATCCTACAAGCTATCAAATCATCTTAGACAATACCAAAAAGTCAAAGGTGTTTTGGGCAGGCTTGTGTTTCTGGAGACAGTCCTATCGAGTAATGGCAAGATTTAAAAGCTTCCTCAAGTTTTGCACGTTATTTCTCACAAAAGAGGAAGGGAACAGCAGAGACCTATGAACTACAAGACAGAGTCTCTCGATGGAAAGAAGGAGCAGACAAATAACAGGACAAGACCACATTGATGAGCTGCCCATCAAACAGCCACACTTGTAAACTGAACTTAGACTAAAACACGCCAATATGTTGTGAGAATCCAGCATTTTTCCTTAAAACACGCATCAGACTGAATGCAACTGAATTTATAGAGACATTTCCATTTAGGCCACTGCTAAAATATTTTAACTGAGCTCCAAAGCCCAGTATTTACTTCTTGGTCTATATTCCTTATAGATTCCTAGATAACATGTAACCCCAGGAGCCATCGGGGAATGTTATGCTGACTCCAGCTCACTTTCATGCCAAGCCAGCCACCTTAGTAAAAATTTTATCTACCTTCAGAGCGCACAAAAAACCTCAAAGACTTACATTATTTCAAAGATTAAGGGTTATCTGTTTGAAAACCACTGATTATATTATGCATTTGAGATCAGTAGGAAGGGCAAAAACATCTGAAGCAGAAAAAGGTGGAAGAGAAGAGTTATCGGACATCATCCTGGCTTTATTAGACAAAAGGAGATCCTAAGATGGAATAAATTTATACTATTCCCACTCCTGCCCTGGAAAGTGCAACCAGATATAGATTTTTGAAGATAGGCAAGAAACAGAATTTCAGCACTGTACAAATCAATCCCCAGAATGCTCTTGATCATCTTCTATGTATGAATAAAACACCCTCGAACAGAACAGGTACATGGCTGGGGGCCTGCAGCTGCCCACAGCTTCATCCCAGCAGGACAGCTCGCAGGAAAATCTATGGGAATAGGCAGTTTTCAACCTAAAATCCAAAAGCAGAGGAGAAACACTCCTCACTCCTTAGGAAAAGACACCTGGTCTCTGGTGACAGTGTACAGACACCCATATAGAAAGTGCACGTGGACTCCTTTGAACAAAGTCTGGCTCTTCTCATTTTGCATATAAGAAAACAGATTATACAAGACAAAGCTCCCAAAAATAACTCCCAAAAACAAGCTCAACCTAACCTCTGCTTGTACATTATACAGGGCTCTGCCTTCCATGGATTTAGTGCCTACCACAGCAAGAAAACCCCAGAAATGGGTGGCCCTCTGCCTTGTGGCACACAGGACTTGCTTCTCTACACACACAGCTCTACTAGATATTTCCACCACCTATATTTTAGGTGCTGGAGAGTGTCCAAAGAAGAGCCCTGAAGACAGTAAAAAGCCTAGAGCACAAGTCTTGTGTGGAGTGGTTGAGGGACCTGGGGTTGTTGAGCCTGGAGCAAAGGAGGCTCAAGGGAGACCTTCTGGCTCTCCACAAGTCCCTGAAAGGAGGTTGGAACCAAGTAGGGTTGGTCTCCTCTCCCAAGGAACAAGTGATAGGACAAGAGGAAATGGCCTCAAGTTGCACCAGGGGAGGTTTATGTTGGACATTAGGAAAAATTTCTCCCCCAAAAGGATTGTGAAGGGCTGTCTCAGGCTGGGCAGGGCAGTAGTGGAGTCCCCATCCCTGGAGGGGTTTCAAAGCCATGGAGATGTGGTGCTGAGGGCCAGGGGTTAGTGGTGCCCTGGCAGCGCTGGGTTAATGACTGGACTCGATGATCTTAAAGGTCTCTTCCAACCAAAACAATCTATGATTCTATTCTGCATTTGTGCTTAAAAATGAGCAATAAGGACACAATCTGTATGTGACTGAGCGACAACATGTTGGCCATCCTACCTTGGTCACCCCGAGTGCTTTGGTTGTAGCATGAAATCAGCTTCAACAGAGAAGCAGAAAAAAAGAGTGGGGAAAAAAGAAAAATCACTAAATGCATCAGGGATAAAGATGGAGGAACCAGGGGGTGCAAAGCACCCAAGGTTTTTTTACATGCTGCAAACAAGGAAAAGTTGGGAAGCTGGGATGGTTCATGGTTGGGTGAAGAGGAGACAGCTCTGGCACTAGAAGCTGCCTTTTTAAGTAGTACACTACAGCTTTTCAAACCATGGGTGGCTTCCCTCACCTTTCTCTCCAGGGAAGAAAAACGACGACCCCAAAACATTTAGATAAGCTTTTAATTTGAAAATGGGGATTAGTCGTCTTTTTTTTTTTTTTTTAGCAGATTAAAGCGGGAGCTTAATCAGAGGTTCAGCACAGGAATGTCCTCTGTTGAAAGAGATGTGAAGAATCTCCCAGTTTGCGATGGGTTTGTATTTATGTTGTCTAGAACCTAAGTCATGGGACCTCAGGACACTTTCTCCCTATTTTTCTGTCCTTCACAGAAACTGCAGCATCAGGGTTTCGAAATAGCATCATTTGTCACTGAAACTGTACTCGAGAGTACACTGTTATAAATCCCTAAAGAGAAGCATTTATAGATTAGTGGAGCTTATCCTTAACTGAAGGTTAATGTTATGCATATGTGAATAAAAACAACCATAAAAAAAAAAGTCATTTAAACATTCAAATTTGTCATTTCAACCTCTCTCCGTCGCGATGCCCAGCAACTCTGTTTAATCTTCCAAACCACAGCTGCCACCAGGAGCAACGACAGGAAACAACTGTAAAGGAAAAGAAAAAGAAAAAACATCAAAATATCTCATTGTCCTTGTTCGTAACACAACGGTGGCTGAGAAAAATAGCAAATAATAAAAAAAAACAAACAAACCAACTAGACTAAAAGTTCATATAATGCTTCGAGGTAGTTTGATGAGGGATAATAAAGCAGTGCAAAGTGTTTCAAAAAGCTCAGTGCTTGTGACATCACAATGTACATCTATTTTCCCAGAAAAATGTTGTTCCAAAGTTACCTATTTGACCTCTTTTTAGGACACCCACCCATTTTTCACCAGGAAATCACAACAGTAAGACAGTATTGACTATCTTTGGGGGTATTTAAAGTGAGAAGATAGCCCCCCAAAGAGAAAAGCCTCGAAAGAAGCAGGGAAAATTGATTATTTTTTCTTTTCCAAATGACAAAAAATAAGATAAAGTGTAGAGTAGTTGGATTCTTTTTTAATGGGCTGTTGTGGAACGACGGGCGTTTCTTCATTTCCCCCAATCTATACTGCTTTCTTTAAATCTAAAGAGGCAGAAAGGACGAATAGATTTATCACCTTCTAGGGAAAACGCAAAGAAGCAGATTTAAGAAAAGCAGTTATAATAATAACAAGAAGAATAAAAGGCGACCTTATCGACAGTTATGATCTTATCACGCTGAATACCTAATGAGCAGCTTCAAGGCACACAAGCTTTCGAAGATTAAAATTTTTGTGTAACTGAACCCCAGCAAAAGCCTCTCTTCTCAAGTAGAGAGACTGGATGTTAGGAAGGAATTATTCACTGAAAGAGTGGTGAGGCACTGGAACGGGCTGCCCAGGGAAGTGGTAGAATCACCATCCCTGGAGGGGTTCAAAAAACAAACAGATGTGGCACTTTGGGACATGGTCTAGAGGTCAGGAAGATGCTGGGATGAAGGCTGGACTTGATGATCCTAGAGGTCTTTTCCAACCTAAATGATTCTATGATTCTAAGTACTGCACTGATGGGTAAGAGAAAGTGTCTCCAAACCTCCCTCCTCACACTCCAGCATCTATGTGAAGAGAGCACTTAAAGGAAGATGAACCCGAAGAGATGATTCATTTCCTCAAGTGTTCCAAAAACAGGTAGATGTGGCACTTCGGGACATGGTCTAGGGGTTAGGGAGATGTTTGAAGAAGGTTGGACTAGATGATCCTAGAGGTCTTCTCCAACTTGAATGATTCTCTGAAAGACCATGATCACTCAATACTCCCTGCCTTCAAAACCAAACTCAGCTCTGCTTCCAAAAATCCATCTTTTTCACAGGTCCCCACGTTTCCCACTTCCAAATGATGCTGTGGTTTCCACTGTACTCTCTCACCCTACTGCTGTCCATGACCCCAATGATGACTTCTTCTGCTTGCACATGAAGTCACCATTGCACTGCTAACCAACAAAACCACAGCTTATGATGATGGATGGCATCTCATCCCACCAGTTCCCTGTTCTCCTTCTCTTCACAGAATCATAGAATGGTTTGAGTTGGGAAGGACCTCAAAGATCATCTAGTTCCAACTCCCTGCCATGGGCAGGGACACCTCCCACTAGACCAGGTTGCTCCAAGCCCCATCCAACCTGGCCTTGAACACCTCCAGTGTTGGGGCATCTACAAGCTCCCTGGGCAATCTGTGCCAGTGTCTCACCACTCTCATAGTGAAGAACTTCTTCCTAATTTCTAATCTAAATCTCTCCTCTTCCAGTTTGAAGCCATCACCCCTCATCCTATCACTACAAGTCCTCGCAGAAAGTCCCTCCCCAGCTTTCTTGTAGGCCGCATTCATAAATGCCTTCTAGGATCTGCAAGGAACTGCCGATTTTGTCCTTCAAGCACCACTTCAGCAACTGGGAGTCCTACTTTACATTGGCAAATTCTTTAGCAGAGACTAATGCAAAGATGTGGAAATATTCATCATTAAAAAAAGACAGACAGTTCCCCAAGATTCAGGAGGAGGAGAGGCTGTTCCTGATTACACATCACTCCCCAGAGCCTGTACATTATGAAAACCCCAGGTGATCGGACACCAAACACTCAAGGAGCAGCCAGTAGGCAAGACGATTCTATTTTTCAAGCTTAGGTATGTACAGAAATAGGTTTTACTATCATATAATATATGATAAAAAACTGGCACTTGTGTGACTTCAGCATTAAACATCTGCACCGCTTTTAAAGACTCCTACAGTGCCGACTTCTTTATAAATTTAAGCAAGATCACGGAGAGATTTGTTTGGCCTTTTCCATTTTAAGAGGTATGTATTCCAAATCACTTTCTCTAAATATTAAAATCTGACATTATTTCGCTGTCAAAGCCATTTTTCTGCAAACACAAATAGTTTCGACATGCGTTTTTAAAGCCTATTTTATTTTCCTTCGTGAAATGTACTGGATTAGCCCTGACTTCTGCAGTAAAAACCAATGTGCCCCCGTTAACTAGTAAAGCCCACACGTTAAATCTTTCATGGTGATTTTGGCAAAGCAGGAAACTCTTGTTATTGATGATTGAGGATTTCACACCTTCAGCTTTCCCCAAGCTCCCTGCTGCTGTAATCATGGGTGATCCCAGCCTATCCGTACCACTCGGAAACAGAGTTTATCTCCTGGACAAGGTCACGTTTGGACTAGGTGGATTTTCTCTTATGCCACACTTGAACAGGCACAAGTGAATGATGGACTAGCAACATCTTTGAGTGCCCGTGTTTGTCTTGGGACTTCCCCACGTCATGAATGCCACCACACTTACTCAATGGCTTAGGTGAACTGCTCTTCTGTTAAGCGTTCTTTTCCACAAAGAAACCTAAAGTTTTTTTCTAAGGTGTGTTGTTTGCTGTATCTCTGAGGCCCAAAGAGGACAGTGCTTCCCGAAGAGTAAAAATCCAAAACATAGAATCATTAAGGTTGGAAAAGATCTCCAAGATCATCAAGTCCAACCACCATGACCTCCAAATCATGTCCCAGAGTGCCATGTCTACATGTTTTTTGAACACCTTCAGGGAGGGTGTCTATCCACGCAAAACCAGCACAGCTAAGGCCAGGAACTAAAATCTTTGGTCTGCTTTGTTTTCAGTAACATTTTAACATTGTTGTACAAATGGAGAGTGGAAATAAAACAAAATTGTCAAGGCAGCGGGGAAAAGTATTCCTGGCTCCACATTCAATTTAACCATGAAAACAATATTCAAAACATCTGCAGGAGTCTCCAGGAAAAGCTGCCAAAGCACAACCCTGCCAGGCGACTGCCTTCACGTCATGACTCCAGGGAGAAGTTCCACCTCAGGATAAAGTACATGCTGGAGGAAAGGGAATCCATCCAGAGGGACCTGGACAGGCTTCAGAGATGGGCCCACGTCAACCTCATGAAGTTCAACAAGCCCAAGTCCTGCACCTGAGTCAGGGCAATCCCAAGCACAGGCTTGGCAATGAGTGGACTGAGAGCAGTCTTGAGGAAGACGACTTGGGGGTGCTGGTGGGTGGAAAGCTCAACATGAGCCAGCAATGCGCCAATGCAGCCAAGAAAGCCAACCATATTCTGTGGCAGGGGGCTTGGAACTAGATGGTCTTCACAAGTCCCTTCCAACCCAAATCATTCTATGTTTCTACGATTTTAGACGCAGCTTATAGAAAATAGCTACTGCCATGGTTTATCTAAGCCTACCTCCTCCATAGACCTTTGTCTGGG
This sequence comes from Coracias cyanogaster, assembly GCA_033124195.1. Classification (NCBI taxonomy): domain Eukaryota; kingdom Metazoa; phylum Chordata; class Aves; order Coraciiformes; family Coraciidae; genus Coracias; species Coracias cyanogaster. The sequence goes on along the minus strand of JAVSBS010005536.1, from coordinate 3,817 downwards.
GAAAGGAGATCCAAGTCCAAAGGGCAGAGGAAAAAGGCCAGATGCTTCATCAATCTCAGCACCTCTGCATTATAAAGACCCACTTCAGAGTGATTTTACCTTCAGGAGGAGTTTCTGAGGAGGTCAAGCATCTAGATGAAGCTGCTTTGTGCCAAGCACAACCAGCAAATTCAATGAGATCTTCACCTTTTTTTAGGCGGCCCTTACAAGACTCCATTCACATGGATCTACCAGGCAGCACCAGAAGCCTACACACCAAACTGAAGATACAGGTCAAAAGATGCTGAGGAGGATGGCTTCTTTTTAGGAAAAAACGTGACCTCAGTGAGATGTACGTGCCAGGTATGGACCTCTTATTTTTGGCTGATTTGAACATGGTGTCTCCCTACATATTAATTCACTCTCTCGGAGAAGAAAGCTGGAGTGGAGAAGGAAGAGGATCACATTCATTCTTATATTAAAACCCCTTTCCGAGATGCAACATACGCGCCAGAATCTTTCACGGGTCTCTCTTTCCTACCTCACGTCTGGCACCACGGCCAAGACTTTCTGCAGGAAGCACAAAGAGGAATTAACAATTAAGGCCTAATAAAAACCCCTTTCTAAAACGCTCGCCACAGTATTTCAGAGGAACAGCACCATACATCTTGGTACTGTCACAAGGAGGCAGCAAATACCCACAAAAGCTATAAAATCACTCAGAAAAATCTATTTTTCCCCTTGTGCTCCAGCCCCTTGGCAGCGCTCGGGGAAGACTAAAAGGCAGCGCCTGCTTGCTGGGCTGCAGTCCATCACCTGCTGGAAGAGCCCTGGGGGTAGAGCGAAGTCAAGATCTATCTGCTGGGTTTTCTCACCCTGAAATAAGTTAGAAAGACCTGTCCTGGCATCGGTAGCTTTAAAGAAGTTTGAGGGTTTTTTCCATACCTTCTCTTGGAAAGCAACTGCGTAAATATGGAAGCAGTGGAAAGAAAGAGCTGTGTGGAACAACGCGTTGGAAAACGATTTGGAGCAATAGTCTACGGTCGGCAGAGTCCTGGTCAAACGCCGTGCTCTGCCCTGCTTTCTCCTGAACAGCCTCAGCAATTCCTCTGCCAGCTGGGAATATCCACCCATCTCCAAAGGGCTTTAAAACTAAACTTTTGCTGCAGGATTTGCTTTACCTTCTCCTGTTTCTTCTTCCTCCAAAATTAACAACCCGCCAAGAGTCTCCTTGGTCCCTGAAATCCACTGTTCCTTCAGGTCTTCTCTCTACACCTGCCCTCACCTCAAAGAACACTTTTGTATCGTTTCTCCTCACCTGCCTCTCTGAAAAGAAGGTAAAGGGGACAGAAATGTTCTTGGGCTTGTAACATCCCAGCCCAGTCTGTGCACAGTCCTGGAAACGTCAGGTACAGGTGAAGCAGCACATCCTGAACCTGAACTATCAGCTGTTGGATCTCCATTTTCCTAAGGCCAGTGATGGGTCCAGTTTGAAGGCAGTTCAGTTTTCACAGAATCATAGAACGGTTTGGGTTGGAAGGGACCTCAAAGATCACCTAGTTCCAACCTCCCTGCCATGAGCCGGGACACCTCCCACTAGGCAGGTGGCACAAAGCCCTGTCCAATCTGGTCTTGAACACTTCCAAGGATGGAGCATCCACAACTTCTCTAAGCAAGCTGCTCCAGTGTCTCACCACCCTCAGAGTTAAGAATTTCCTTCTAATTTCCAGTCTAAATCTCCCCTCTTCCAGTTTCAAATCATTACGCCTTCTCCTACCATTACAGCCTTTGTAAAAAGTCTCTCCACAGCCTTCTTGCAGGCCCCCTTCAGATACTTGGAATGCTGCAAGAAGGTCTCCCTGGAGCCTTCTCATCTCCAGGCTGAACAAGCCCAACTCTCTCAGCCTGGCGTCCCAGCAGAGGGCTTCCAGCCCTCTGATCATCTTTGTAGCCCTCCTCTGGACTCTCTCCATCAGGTCCATGTCCTTCTTGTGCTGGGGGCTCCAGAGCTGGATGCAGTGCTCCATGTGTGGTCTCACCAGAGCAGAGCAGAGGGGCAGAATCACCTCCCTCAACCTAACATCCACACTTCTTTTGATGCAGCCCAGGACACGGTTGGGGCTTTCTGGGCCGCACTCATGCATTGGTGGTTCTTGTTGAGCTTTACATCAACCAGCACCCCCAAGTTTTTCTCCTCAAGCCCAGCCTGTGTTTGTGCTTGGGATTGCTCCGACCCAGGTGCAGGACCTTGCATTTGGCCTTGTGGAACATCACGAGGCTGGCATGGGCCCAGCTCTCAAGCCTGTCAAGGTCTCTCTGGATTTCTGTTTTTCCAATAGAAAAAGAGGAAACCAGCAAACTCAGATGTGAAACCAGACTGGAAGGAAACCGAGGCATCTAAGAGCCACCTAACACCCCTGGAGAGTTTGCCATCCCAGGCAAATGTGAACAGGACTCCTCATTTGGGTCAGGTTCTACCAAATGCAGCTTTCATTGACCTACAAAAGTTATAAACGATTATACTTTAGAAGCATAAATATTGCAACACAGGGAGAAGTCCCATTTACATTTTACGGATATTTTATCTATTTGATAAATAGCTTAATTAAGTAATTCTTAATTATTTATTAGGTTAAGTACAATAAATGAGCAGCGTGGTTATAAGTAACCTCCCCTCAGCTGGCCTCAACACACGCATTAATCGCTTGTTGATAAGCCTTTAATGCTCTTTCTATCACCGGGTATTCCCACCCTGACAGGAAAATCTGAATTTAAGCACCTTGTCTGGTTTTATTCTGTACTCCAAGCAACTCTTCATAGCAGAGAAAAAATTTGCTCCGCTCCAGGTATCCTTAAAGCTCTTTTTCATTTTTAAACGGCTGGAAAACTTCATCAGCACTTTGAGACGATGTATTCTCACGAGGAGAGAAGAAAATCCATCTGGCGCATCAGGGCCCAATTATTAAGCTCTCCTACAGTGTTTATCAACGTCAGAATTGCTAGTAAAAATTGGCAGTTGAAAATGCCAAAATATAGAGCAGCTTCCATACTAATACGCTTTAACATATGTAGGTCACTTAATGGTTTCAGAAAGCCCTGCAATGATTACTAGAAACACATCCCCAATTATTTTGATGAACTGGAAGCTTTTTAAGTGCTATTTAAAAGTAAGTTTTAATATGCTGGAGAGTTACAGGGCACATTTTGAAGTACTCGGTGCATTAAACCTCAAAATAATTGGAAGAAGTACGTCCTGAAAAAGGAGAGCACATGGTTTGCACGGTTGGCTTTTGCTAAACAGCTACCTGCAGCCAACAGACCTGGTCTACAGGTTAATAACCTTCTGCTGAAGGTGGCACCAAGGTTTAACGAGCCACAACCCAACTTCCTTGTTTAGGACAGGTGATACTATTTTTCTTTTGTCACTGTTTTTTTTCTTTTTTGGCATCTGTGGAATTGAGTGCACCCTCAACGAGCTTGCAGACAGCACCAAGCTGTGTGGTGTGGTCAACATGCTGGAGGGAAGGGATTGGTCCAGAGACCATGACACGCTTGAGACGTGGACCTGTGCCAGCCTCATGAAGTTCAACAAGGCCAAGTGCAAGGTCCTACACATGGATCAGGGCAATCCCAAGCACAAACACAGGCTAGACAATGAGTGGATTGAGAGCAGCTCTGAGGAGAAAGACTTGGGGGCGCTGATTGATGAAAAGCTCAACATGACCCAACAACGTGCAAGTGCAGCCCAGAAAGCCCCAACTGTGTTCTGGGCTGCATCCCCAGCAGCGTGGGCAGCAGGGCAGGGAGGGGATCCTGCCCCTCTGCTGCGCTCTGGGGA
>JAVSBS010005535.1:0-22905 GCA_033124195.1 Coracias cyanogaster | reverse complement strand
GAAAGCAGCCTAATTCAAACCGAGATCCAGCCTAGCACACCTGCTGCACAGCTTGCCTACTAGCTCCAGCTGTGAGTGGTGAGGAGGGGTAAAGAGCTGGATGCAATCCAGTGGTGCTTGCTGGCACACAACATGTTATCCCTTGGAGAACATGCTGGAAGCAGAACAAATCCTCACAAAAGACTTTATGCAATTTCTGTGTTAACTGTTGTTTCCTAAATCACAAAAGAAGGTCTTGCTGTCAAGAAAACACAAAATTAACCAGTGCATTTTTCAGGCCTTCCCATGTTGCTATTTCTCACCTCCCCTCTTATCCTCCCAGCACAAGCTGCTAGAAACAGTAAAAGCACAAACTGCACAAGCACCGAGCTAAAGATCTGAGACTGATAAAAATCCTCAGGTCACACTGGAGAACCATAGTTCAAACATTCAGCAGCCCTTAGGCTTAACCTCCAAAATACCATCAATTGCAAGCCTCTTTTAGCCAACCTACCATGACATGGGGAGTACTTTAGCATCTGTAGGGTATGACCATTGCATCTTTTACATCTGTCAAACCCACCCATCCCTTTATCCTGGTTATAACTAGTGATATAAAAAACATGGGAAATGGTTTCAGAAAACTGGTAGACACAAACAAGACACAAGCAATACATGCAAATCCACTACAGGCCATGCTATTAATCTTTCCCTTCTGTTTCTCTTGCAAAATGGCTATTTGCACTGTTTCTGTCATAGGCTGCAATACAGGCAACTGAATGTCATGCTCCTACTGAGACTGCAGAAGCTTTGATTTCTCTGAGCCTGGATTTATGTACCATGTCTCCTCTTTGTATTATCTTATCCTACTGATTTTTGTTCTCAGCTGATGCATCTCTAGATGCAATGGCATGGTTTGTAGTGCCCATGTTGTGAATAAAGTACTCGATGTCAGGTGGGGTAACTAACGTGCATTCAATGCCACAAATACCTGTTATTTTTCCATCAGATCGCTCTGATGGTTCTTAGCAAGCATTAGGACTGGAACTGAAGACTATGAATGAGTATTTAATCTTGGAAATGACAAATCGAGAAGTCCTAAAATAAAAAGGTTGAAAGAGACGGAAAAAGATCTTTCTAAGCCTGTCAGACTGCTAGAGCTAACACTAACTCATCTGCCTCAGAGCACTTCAGGAGGTAAAAGGTACATCTTATTTTAGCACGAGACTTTTAAAGTTAGCCTACAGGGTGCAGTCATTGCTATTTCATGCTTTTAGGGATAGATTCTGAGCTTCTTAATCACAAATTCAATAATCTAAGTAGCCCTTTTAAATCACATGCTGAGCAAGAGAAAACATTTTGTGAATGCCCTTTGTAATAAGGTTAGAGATCTTTTTGTGGGGCAAGCTGAAGAAATGACAGCTTCTCTCTCTACCAAACCTGCAAGAAAGGCACAGGATACTTTGCCAGACACAGGCAAGCATGGTGCTAGTGGCACTAAAGCTGAATGCTGTGCTGAGGAGCCACATCTTCAGATATTTTGTGAGGAGGAAAGGAATTTGGCATGTATGAAGGGAGAAGCTGTTCCAGCCATGATGGGTAGGGTGAAAGGTTGGATGAGGAGACAAAGAAAGCAGTCAGATAGGAACTGAAGGCAAAATGGTATGAAAGGGAGGGGTGCAGAAAAGCTGGAGAAGAGAGGATGGAGCAGGCTCTAGCTGCAGTCTGCTCTAATGGACCAGTCGGCAGAAATGTGTTACCAAACAAATTAAAAAGTATCCACTGCACAAGCATTTCAGATACAGTTAAAATCTGTGACCTAGCTTCATTTAAATTGTTATTCTTCCTTCAGCCCACACATTTGTGTGCTACCGATGAAGATTTCTCTATTAAGTCATAGCAGGCCTCAGCCTAAATAATACCAGTACAGAGCCCGTGACCTTTTAAGCCATGCTGTCACGCAGAGGGGCTGCAGTAATGTGAAGCAGAGCTAACATCGAACCGGCAGGGTACAATGGCCCCATTATTGAGTTTGCTTGCACTTGTCCAACACTGGGTAAAATCCCCTGAATGATGTCAAGACCTTTTAAATGTCAAGTCTTCCTGGGTCTGGGCACTCGTGCCTGAAAGCTCCTAAAAGAACAGCAGGGTCTGGACTGCAAAGAGTGATTGCAGGCTGTTTATGGAGAAAAGTGAGCAAGGGCAAATTAAAAGAATAAAAACATGCCTGGGAAAAGAGAATTTTGCAGCAATCTGTGAGATTTTGCCTGGTAATTAACTGAGGAATCATGCAATTGTTGCAAAAAATTGACCTAAGGCTGCCCTCTGGGTTGAGAGCTAAATTCTGTATTTACTAGTTACCTTGGAAGAGGTGGAGCAGATTGAAAGTAGTGGTGTTGAGGAGTATTTATTAACAAATCACTTAAAGTGAAGGGCAAATAGCCAATGAAATCTGGCTTGTGAATTTAATATGGTTTTGTCAGCATATGGTACTACTTGGGGGATGTGAAGGAGGCATTTTTGTTACATGTGTCTGTGTGACTGGCAAGGAAGCTAGAAGACTGGAGCAAAAATAGATGTTTCTTGTAAATACACTTAAGCAGAGGAAATGAAGCAACACTGAAACTGTTGAAACACCCATTAGTGGTAATACTGCTGCCTGTGAATTTCAAGCTGCACCTTGCAGGGCGTATGCTCTGAACTCCCAGCAGCAGAAATGGGAATACACAAACACGCACGCAAATGCATGAGTAGAACTTTTGTTGTTGTTGAAGTCACTTATGCAAAATATTAATTGTAAGTCAAGACTTTTGAAAAAAATATTATCCACAGTAAAGTGATTTAATATGGATGGACTCAGCTCATGTCCATGCTCAAAAACTCCCACGGACTTCACAGGGTGCCCACCTCTCTATTTTTTGTTCTTCAATCTGTGGTCACTATTTTAACAACTGAATGGAGAGTCACAGAAAACTCATGAACCGCAGACAGAGAATAAAGGAAAAAGATGTCCCATGTGAACTTGGAAATGTTTCAAGCATTCCGATTCTACCTTTGGAAAGATTTCAATGGACTTTGGCTTAAGTCTGTGAACATGAGGAAGGTATTAGGAACAGTAGAAATTTTCAGCAAAGAAGTTCTTTTGCACCAATTCCCTAGGAGAATTTAATACCTCAAGAGTGCTAGAAGATCCTTGTGCTAGGTACTTCACTTTTGGTAACTGCAGTAACATCATTGCAGATAAGTCTTAAATCCTTCATTTACTACTCACCACATGCTGCAGACACGCTTGTTTGCTTAGCAGAGTGTAGGACTGTCAATGGCAGCACATAGCTCATCTGAGCTAGATATTTGCAGTAGTAGTACAATGATCAGGAATTATTCCAGTTCTTCTGATACTTCTTGTATTGCTGGATGAACAGTCCAAAAATGTCACAAAAATGTCTAAATCCATGCCACATACATTTTACATCATGTAAAATGATACACCTATCTCCTGCGATCATATTTTATTTTCCTCCTTTTATCTGTTGTGATCTCACATGGAACCAGAATGGATTCAGACTTGTTGTTGTTAAATAAGGAACAGAACTCATATCACACTCGAGAGAAAAATCACAAAAATATAAAGTCGAACAAGACACCATTTCTTCATGGTCTGATACTTTTCAATCTTGAATTAGAGATGGAAAGGTAAGGGAGAGGAAAGCTAGGACCAGTGATTCTTTGCCGTGCAAAGCAAGCTCTGCTACCTGATTTCATAGCTATTTGCCTCCCCAAAGCAGCCACGGTGAGAACTTCAGGACACAGAAAATTACAGCACCAAGAGACAAGCCTCACTAATTATTGTTTAGAAAATATTTCCATTATAAGCATGTTTTTGAGTACTAAGGAAGGAAGGAAGGAGACAAGCTATCCTGGGGCAGAACATCTTTAAATAGTTCTACACCCAACAGAGACTTTTTAAGAATTCTCTTTAGCTCTTTTAGAGGTTTGAAATAATTCTTATAAGCTCATTTGTGCTGCCTTATTTATATTTTATTATTTTGTTCTCTTTAATAAAACTTAGAAGTAAATTCAGACTCTGATGTGACTGCTGGTGGCCTTTAACTTATAGTCCCTTCTCTTCTTACTTTAGCCTCTTCATTTATCAAATGATGCTACATTTGATGATCAAATATTTGAGCAGGATCACTATCCATTATTTTACAGCTTTTTGGCTGACATTGACTTTAAAAACTACAGGGTGGAAGACAGAAATGTAATCTTTTTTGCATAGCTCCCAGCAAATAGACATTAATCTAGGTTGAAGATCTCATTATTTAAGTCAAGATCTACTTTTAGTTCTAGGCACCTAGATGTTCTCAACAACATGTCTGAGGACTCTTGCAGGATGTCCACTAAGAAGCTATGAGTCTCCTAAAAATGTATTCACTATGTATCAATATTCACTGAGATTCATCACCTGTCTGCCTCATTGTCTGTGTGCAGTTCATTGTGCAGAGCTAAGATTTGAAGTTCCAATTGCTTTTACAAAACACAAGTCATAGTGTTTGTTTCAGTTTATTGGTTGGGCAAACCCTAATGACAAAGCATTAAAAAAAAAAAAAGTACCTTCCAGTGATCACTCTGCCATACAGATTTGATATTAACTTTAGTGAAGAATAGTCCTATTTTGGAAGATAGAATACATACCGCATCCACACAGAAAAAGGCACCAGTACAGTAAAACAGAATTTGCTTAAGAATCACAGTGAACACTAACAGACTGTCAGTTTTGTGTCTAATGACCCAGCTGTCATTATTGCAATGGCTGCAAATTCTTCTTGCCTGCTGGGCTGCAGAATGATGTTGTATCGGTCGGATATCAAGAGCCTGATATCGCTGCTAATCGGCATGCCGGGGAGCATGCTGCATACAGCAGAGTGTGGCTCCCACACCCAGCTGGGCTCTAACTGGCCCCAGAGCAGAACTGCAAACAAGGTGAAAGGAGCGGGGGCACCTTTCTTTGGGAAGGCATGTATGTTGTGAGGGTTTGGGGCCTGCTCAAATCCTGCCAGAGACCTCCCTGTTCACTGGGAATCTGCATCCAAAAGTGCAGCATGAGCAGCTCGAGAAGTGGTGTGAGGGAGAAGCAAAGCGCCCAAGGCCTAACACTGCCTGCTGTACTACTGCTCACAGGTCTCATGCCTCCAAGAATATTAGTGGCCTGCGTGGGTTTTCTTAAAGATGTGCAACCGCAACTCTAATGCTGTACGACAAAATTCAGCTCTGCCTAAGAACTGCAGGACAAACCACAGCAACTTCTTAATTTTCTCCCCTCCTCGTTTATTGTTTTTCTCCTTCAAAATGGCATTTTCCTTTCAACACAACCGAAACTTGTAGCTATTTGTTTGGCAGAAGATATTTTGCTAAAGCAGAAGCCTTAAATTTCAAACAAATCTTAAAATAGCTCCAATCTTTGTGGAAGCTCAGGAAGAAAGCATTTGTAAACTTGTAAACCAGCGGGAGGGCAAGGGGAGAGCCTGAGAAGAGAGTGAACAAAAATGCCTAGTTTGATAGCCACAGTGAAAACACTCCACAAGTGCACCGTAGGCAACTGTACTCCCATGCCAGTCACTTACACACTTAAGAGCTCTGAATAAAATAAGGTCCACTGATATTATTGTGTTCTACAGGATTAGCTTCTGATACATTTATAATGCTTGGCCAGAGCAATCCCTATTATAAGTGGGCCAGGACTCCACTGCTTTTGACCTTTCCTGGCCAAAAAATGTTCTTAGAAAGCAACTTTAAAGTTGTGCATGTTGAATACCTGCTGATAGGAAATTTTAAATTCCCACCGGCAAATGTATGAGCCCTAAGTTCCTGCTTGTCTATCCAATTAGTAGGAGGAGAAAAAAAAAAAAAAAGAAAAAAGTGAAAGAAAGTGTTGTATTTGAGTTCTCTGAACAATCACAACTTAAAAACTGAGTTAAATGCTACAATATTTGTAGTCAGTCTATATAGTGAAAACAAAAAGTATTTTTTATTGAACATGTTTGAATAACGGATAAATTTAAGGAAATTGAAATATGTTTTGTTGAGAAGAAAAGCAGGCTAAATTAATTGAATAAATTATTCATTGTAAATTATGGGCTCAAGTCTGCTACTGGGTCTTCGTGTGTATACATTCATTTTCTGGCATCTCTACTGAGCTTGCTAACAAGGATACCAATTAGTAACAACAGTACCAGTGGTTTTATTTTAGCTTTACATGTCTGTGCATTTCCTGGTTTTGTCTGGTACCAAAAGCTAATATACTAAAAGGAGATGAATTCTCCCATTTCAAACAAAATCAGAAAATACTGGAAGTAAAAAAAAATAGCAAATAGACAGCTTGTCTGAGCTTTACAGTTTGATCCTTCAGTCCATTAGAGCAAGTGCCCAGGATTTGTTATAGATGTTTGGAATAAGCCTTCCAGTGTCCACAGGTGTTGCCTATCTCTAGTTATGAAAAAGAAAAATGGATATCTGCCCCCAGTAAAAAAGAGACCTCCGACTTGGAGTATATAAAACCACAGCTTATTCTATAGCAAACACTTATGCTTGCATAGAGATTTTAGAAAGTACATTGTGGTGGGTTAACCTTGGCTGAGCGCCAGGTGCCCACCAAGCCACTCTATCATCCCCCCTTTTCTTCCCCTCTCCCTGCTGTGGTATGAGTGTGCAACCGTCCGTGCCGCTTCCCAAAGGGGAAGGGGATCGAGGGCAGAGCAAGATACTTCCCCCCCTCGACAAGCTCGTAGGCAACTACGGAGACCAACAAATATTCAATAAGTTTATTAGCAAATACATTCAAATAAAACCGTATTTACTCTATGGAAATGTTATGGTATCAAAGGACGCCACACCCACCCACTCACTCCCCCTTAGTCAACCTGGTGTGGTGCGTGTGCATATATGTTGGTTTCTACCCTTTTCAGGCGTGTGGCGATGATCCTCATAGGGGCCAGGATGACAATGCTCAGCCAGCAGACTCGGGTGGTTCCAATGATGATGGCAACTTGCCAGCTTTTTGGTGCAATCGGAGTCTCTCTACTTTCTCTCTGGACAATGCAGCAAAAAGAGGTTTTGTTTTCTTTTGAGTTTTTATACCTTGCCGCATCTCTACGACTTCCGGCTTCCGGAGGACTTCCCAAAGATTCATGGAAGTTGTAGTTCTTTTTAGCTGACTTAGAAAGAGATTTCAAAATAGTGGGTCGGTTTCCCACATCAGAGCAAAAAGAAAGGGAAGGAAAATAAGATAAGAAACAAAAAGCAGTTTAATAATAATAGAAGCAAAAGCTAAGCAAATCTACGCACGGAAGCAAAGGAAAACAAAGTTATTCTCTACTTCCCATCAGTAGGTGATGTTTGGCCACTCCCTGGGAAGCAGGGCTCCAAGACGCGTAGTGGTTGCTCTGGAGGACAACGGAACGGCCCCCTCCTGCTCCTCCTTCTCCCCAGCTTTATAGCTGAGCTGACGTCATATGGTCTGGAATATCCTTTTGGTCAGTTGGGGTCAGCTGTCCTGGTTGTGTCCCCTCCCAAGATCTTGCCCACCCCAACCCAACGGGGGGGTGAATGTTGGGAAGAGCCTTGGTGCTGTGCGAGCCCTGCTCAGCAGTAGTCACAACAGGGGGGTGTTATCAACACCCTTCTAGCTCCCAGCACAGAACACTGCTGCTATGTGGAAAACCAGCTCAGCCAGACCCACTGCAACAACTAAAATAAATGGGAGTTGCAAGTACCTCTGGTGCCTCTGACCTGCATGAGCTCTGGAAAGCAAGAGGAATTCAAAGTGGGTTTGAGACGTAGCAGAGGCACCAGAAGCGTCTTTTGGAGCATCTTCTGTCTATAGGAACACTTCCTGTGCTTTGAGACCAGCAGATCTCAGGAATCTGCCCTACTTGACCCTCCTTTAGGCAGAGGAGTTAGACTAGCAAGTCTGCAGAGATCCTTCCAACCTCAACGGTTCTGTGATTCTGTTAACCTGTACACTTGCTCTCTTTCTTCTCTCTTCATCCTATGCTTTTCCCTTCTTTTCCTGCTTCCTGGCACTAATGAGCAACTGTGCTCTGATCAAGCCATCAGGTTGCTCCAAGGCCAGTCCCTACTTTGTACATGAGCATAGTAACAGCCTTCTGAGTAGCAGGAGAAGGTTAGTTCATTCCAACAGTATCCAAGACATGGTAAATCATCTGCCTTTATATCAAAATGTTTAGCAGGAGTTCATGCGAAGCACTGAGTTGTCACAAAACACTTTGCTGGTTCAAATTTCTTGGAGAATGTCTACAGAGGAACCTTGCCTTAGCAGGCTTTCTGCCTGATCTGGTATTGCCCATCCCACAGCCAGCAGAAAGAGAGCTTAATACAACATCACATGGCCTGGTTAATCCAACAGGAATGTGACCAATGCTCGTGCTTGATCCGGACCAAACTGAGCTGAGACTGCAGAGATTGCACTAGTGGACACAGCCTAGGAAATGTTACTCACCTGGAAGTTCAGTTGGAGTAAACCTGTTGTTTTACTAAAATAGGAACGTTAGGAAAACCCCAAAAGTTGCATTAACTCTCAACTGCAGTGACGGAGAATAAACAATAAACATCCTGCAACCACATCCTATTGCCTTCAAACTTCTACCATTTTAGGACAAGGTCCTGTGCAAACGCTGTTGGCAGGAAGCTCAATTGCTCCATGGGGCACCTGTGGTTCCCTACAAGCTGTTATGGAAACCTTCCTGTCCCCGCATCATGTGTGGGCAGATCCATCGCCCTGGGCTCTGCAGACGAGATAAAAGCTCACCTTCTCAAAGTGCCTCTCAAACATCCCAAAGAGAACTGAGCTGTGCTAAATAAAAAGCAGGTTGCAAAGGCAGCCACAGCAGTTGTGGTGGGAAGGATGGTTGAATGCTTTGCTTCTCCTGTGAAGTGCTGTCAGTTCAAACCCAGGCTGGAATCTCAAATAAAATGAACTAGTTTTTCCTGTCTGGAAACATCCCAGGACTTCCAAGTAATCTGGTGTCACATTGCCAGCAGAATTGGGCAAATGATTTATTCCACAGTTCTGGTGTCTTTTTTTTTTAATTTTTTTTTTTCTCTTGCAACATCTATGACTAGTTCAGGATGTCTTCAGATATATTGCTTGATCAGATTTCTTCAATGAAATGATGGCAGGGCTTTTTTCCACCCCGTAATCATTAAGCTAGGAAAATCAGACGTCTGTCTCACTGTGAGCTGCGATGCGGTTTCTGTGCCTGTACAGTTTCCTGACACCCTCACAGGCTGAATTCAGAGCCTTTAGAAGTTACTCCAAGTACACCCATGCAATGTATGCTGGGATATAGGTTGCCTAATATATATATCTCATAGTTGTTCAAAGTAAAAGGGGTAGTTGTCTTGGCTGAGCCAAATACTATCCCAGTTGCCCTTATGAGATGCCTTGGGATGTATGGATGGTGTGTACATAACCCAAAGAAGAGGGCTGGTAGACATGTGTAACGGCTAGAGGAGAGCCATGGCCACCTCTGGAGTGATGCCCCAAAGAAAAGGGTGTTTGCACAGCTGGGAGCGGGAGGGTCAGTCCCTCTCTCAGTCTGAAAGGAGGGTGACCTCACAACTCTCGCAGCCCAATAGCGTGCCCCAAGTGCCAATGTAAGTGTGAAAGACCAGGGCTGCAAAAGCACTTGGGCTCCAAATGTCTACTCAAGTCCTACTGAAATATTTGGGGAACTGAGATAGTCTTGATGGAGTTGGCCCAACCAACTCCAGTTTTTCTGAAGTTGTGTGGTAGACATTGCCATAACCACCCTGGAGGTGTTCAAGGCCAGGTCTTGAGCAACCTGGTCTAGTGGGAGAAGTTCCTGCCATGGCAGGGGTTCGGAAGTAAAGGATCTTTGAGGTCCCTTTAAACCCAAATAATTCTATGATTCTATGATTCCTGGGTCTCTTGAAGATCTCCAGAAAAACTTACAAGAAACCAGAAGCCTACTAAGGCTGTTCAGTGTACATGGACATGGGAATATTAAATTTAGGTACAAGGTGGAGAGAAACGGTAGAGGCAGCTGGAGGTTGTTAGTCCTAGCTCAGAAGAGTTCAGGCTTTAAAACAAACTAGAAAGAAAGAAATATTAAAGGTCTGGAGGAAAATGGGATTTCATGCAACAAGGAAATTGCCTTAAAAATAATTCAATCTACTCTTTAAATGCTCGGTGTATCAGACAGTAAGTTGCAGCAGAGTGTTTTAGAAATGTATTTCATTGGAAAAAAAAAGTCATATAGCACAGATAAGTGTTTCCCTCTCGGCAGACAGCTAAAGAAAATTCACTAAACAAAGAAGAGAGCGGCCCAGCAATAAATGTAATTCAGGTGAACAGGTTTAAGGTAGAAACCAACAATAACTGCAGGCAGCAGTGCCTAAATGTGCTGACACTTCCCATTATGGGACTCAGTTTTCACTTTTTGATAACTTTGCTACTTTAATTCACTTGGGCTGCAGCTCTCCCCAAAGCAGGGTCTGCTTCAGACTGGGCTTGAAAAATTGCTGTGATGGATCCACACTGGGGCAAGGTCTTCATGGCTTTATTAGCCCTGACTCTGACAGCAGCGCAGGTAAGAATGACCCCACATTCTTTTCCTCCAAAGTGTTTTAAAAATCAGGAAATTCATCAAAACATTACATTAAAAGGCACGTGAGGCTTTAAAGGGAAGCATCAAAAAATTTGAAAATGGCAGTGAGGAGGTCGTCCTGATCTCTTGGCCACAGGGCCAAAGAGCCCCAGCTCTGCCAGGGAGAAGGGTTGTGTAATATCACTGCAAGAAGTCAGGAGATTATAATGCCATATAACACCAGATTTTCCATTTTAGCTTGGGAGAGGAAAGATCTGTAAAAATACGACTGTCACATTACAATTTCATTTGAAATATTTATTGCTGTTTATTGCTATTATATTTATAGCTTCAGCAGTGGAGAGACTCTCCCATTTCAGTTTGTTATGACTATTTCAGTGAGGGTCATCAGTTACATCCACAAATGGGTTTTGGTGCCTAAATATCTCTGTGGCTGTTTACATCCAACCCACAGGCTCCCCTGACATTCACTAATGCTCTCCTTAGCAGTCATCTTCTCTTGGAGAGACTCAGACCTTCTATGCTTTATGGGATAACTCACCACAAGTCCTGTGACCACCTCTCTGTTTACAACCATGATTGGAGTCTGCTTCTGCCCAAAACCTGGCTGAAACTCTGTGTCTGACCCAGACACATTCAGAACTTCCCCAACTCTGCCAAGAGATGACCAGAGGAAGACTCCAGACAGAGCAGAGAGAGCTAAACAAGTGTCTTCTCTATCTAGAGGGGTGCCCTAGTGTGGGCAGGCCAATGTGGACAGGCTTTTTTGATCTCCAACAGTGCCCAAGATACTTAACTGCCATGAAGAAAAAAGCCTGAGATGTTTTTGCTACAGCTCAATGGCTTGGGCCTTTGCTGGAGATTGAGGATAGCCAGGTTGGCACCCTCCTTCTCTACTAGTCCACACTGGAGCAGGTTACCCAAGCAGGATGTGAAGTCTCCATTCTTGGAGACATTAAAAAATCAACAGGACTTGGTCCTGAGTGACCTGCTCTAGCAGGACTAGGTGATGTCCAGAGCTCCTCTCAACCTCAGTGACTGTGATACTTCACAGTTATCTCAGAGTCTTGTCTTCTGGAGACCTATGTCCCATTGAGGAGTGAAATGCTGAGATCATTTATTTTACACAGACTAGATGAACGCTCAAAATCTGATGTTTTTATGAAAAGCATATGCTAGTGCTAGATGATAGGATTCTTGGATAATACGAGCCAAGCTTGATTTTTAGATATTAAATCATAGGCTGAACTTGCCGAGACTTTCAGCTTCTTGCTTCTTTTTGTGCACAGTCCCATAGTGCAGATGTGGGAGGAGATAATGTGACATGGTTTTATTTCCATCAGTTTGTTCTGTATTTGGGCATTGTTTGGGTCAATAGTGGCAGAATATGGCCCTTTATAATCATGTTAAGCTGCCTGCTAGAGCATTCATCTGCAGAAGTCCTGCTGCTTATGTGGATGTTACCTTTACCTGGCATTTATTCTTAGATGAAGTTTCAGTGCAGATCCCACTTTTCCTCAAACACCTTCTAGTAAGTTCTTGAGAAAGCTGCTGACCTCCACATGTAGCTGAGGCACTTCCCAAGCAGTCACGTCCATTAGAAAAGCACAGACTGGTACTTGGATCTTTAGGTGTGCTCCAAAACAGGCCCCTAGTCACAAACAACAGTGGCTAAAAGGGTTGTGAGAGGCCGCTCAATCCTAGGAACCCCTGTTCTTATCGCCACGAAGTCAGAAGAAATCTCAGCACTGCTGCTGCAAATTTCAAAGGAACCCAAGGATGCACATAGATGTAGGCACACGGATTTAGTCTGCTTGCAGAGGAAAATTCAGCAACTGAACTCTACCAGGGTAATTACACTCCTGCAAGCACAACTCCTCACATGAGCGCTTGTATGCAGCACAGTTTTCTGTTTTGTCTTGCACTGCGCTCAAAGCAAAGCAAAGACACCGAACTGTAGAAAGCATCTGCAGGAAGGGATGTGAGTGGGAGTTGTACTGGTAAAATTATAATGGTAGTATAATTATCCTGATCAATTTTCCACATAAAACAGACTTCAGGAGAACTCATTTGTTAAACTGTGTAAGCCTCAGCCTTTACTCTAGTGGCGTCTCTGTTCACCAATCAACATAATGAACATAGGCAATTAAGGTGCACCAGAAACCTGGTTACATTTCCTAAAGGCATTTCCCAATGTCCAAATGCTTGATTTGCAAAATTAATGAGCTGCTAAGGTCCCTTGGCATAAATCAGCACATCTCAACTGACTTCAGCTGAGATCCTCTCATACTTCCCAGCTGAAGGTTGGGTCCTTTGTAAGCCATGGACTGCTCTGGGAAGCAGAATTATGGTTATTTTCAATATTTACAGTTTGATCCTAGCAGTTAATTTGGACAGTGTAACCACTGACTGAATTAAATAGCAGCCTCAGCACAACCGCAAGCACTCAAGCTAAGATAAAAACGGCAGTTTCCAATGGTGTGAGCTCTGCATCGTGAGGAGCCATTCAATGCCCCACCATAATGGCCAGGCTTACAGCCCCCAGTTTTCATCCAAGCAAATTTCTTCCCAGAAAACTGCATAAAACCTGCAGGATTTAGCCCCCCCAGAAATGGGGAACCAGCACTGCCTCCTCATTAGCAGTAGGATATAATCGTAGCTGTGGTACATTTGCCATTTGCTGGGTGAATACCATTTAAATGTATAAAAGATTCTGGTACTTGATTGTTCAGCAGCAGAAAGCGAATGGATGTCAAGTCCTTTGCTCACAACTGTGTTGGCTAATGCTGCCCTCAGGGGGTGAGACTCTTTCTAAAACCTGAAGTGTTTACGGCTGATTTGAGTGAAAGTGATTTGCTCAAAAATCTCCCCCTACTTAGTGGTTTCAGCATTAAAGGACCAGCCCTACACCCACAAAGGATCTGATTTCAATTCTACTACCAGCACTTTGTTCCAGAAAAGTGTCGAGAGGAGAAAGAGCACAAGGAGCAGTGTCAGAGAGGTGGTGAGTCCTGCCTGAGCAGCAGTGGGACCCCCCAGCTTCAGCACCCTGCCCGCAGGGAGCTGGTCTTACACCCACACTCATGCTCCGGAGCAGCACTGGTTTGTAGGGAAGATGCCACTGGAGAAAAGCGAGGGATTTAGGAGATGAATTTGGTCCATAGCTGCTGGCTGCTATGGACCCAAGGGCTTCTGACATTCGTCAGACTCATGTTTAGGAGATATCATTAGGACAAGATTGATTATTAGGCCACCTTCACTGCTCTTTTCTTGCATGCTTATTTTTCTCAAGAAAGCTCCAGGCTTTGCTGTACTAATCAAACATCATGCAAAGGAGGGCTTGCGCATCCAAACTCCCTAACTTTTGGGGCAAGAATTTTGGCCAACTAAAGCTGATGCATGGAAATCCTTAAAGGAGATGCATAATTTTAAATGGATGATAAATGATGGCTTTCCCATGAACCTGGCCAGGTGTAGCCACCGGCATGTTGGTCTTGGGCCATATCAGAAAGGCGATTGCAGGTCTGCAGTTAAGCTACTGCCATAGAATGGAATAGAATAGAACATTTCTGTTGGAAGGGACCTGCAATAATCACCTGGTCCAACTGCTTGACCCATTCAGGGCTGACCAAAAGCTGAGGCCTGTCCTTAAGGACATTGTCCAAATGCCTCTTAAACCCTGGACAGGCCAGGGGCATCAACCACCAAGCTAGGAAGCCTGTTCCAGTGTTTGCCATGTTGCATAGTAGGGGACTATGCAGCTGGGCGACTTCCAAGCAATGCTTAGTGATGAACATTCCAAGGAAAGCCAGCAGAGCACTTGTTTGCCAGCTCTCAGAATAATAAGAAAATTAGGGTGTGCATGGTGACAATGAAGGACAAACTCTCCTGTGCATCCTACTGACCTCCTGTTTTGCTAGCTCTCCCCTGCTTCAAACAATGCTGCTGACTACACCAGTTTTGTGTTGCTAATTCTCTTATTTCACAGACCACTTACAAACTCAGCAACATCCCCTCAGCATACCTTAACCTTTTACATATTTTTATCTTTTTGTTCTTCTCCATCTCAAATGAGCCACTACAAAAGCCTCCACCAGGAAGCTCCTCCAACTGGGCCCAGCAGAAAGTCTCTCCAAACTGCTTGGTTCCTGGTTGATATAGTTCTGGCCTTGCCCACCACCCCAACCACGACCACCTCGGGGAAGGCAGGGCCTCACACAGGTGGGCCAGGTTCTGCCTCTGGAGCCTGAAACCACTCGGGGACCAAAACATGATGCTAGGTTGTGTCACCTCCAACTCAGGGCCTACAGCCCAGGCCCCAGCACTTCACCTCCTATGTGAGGTTATAGGAAGAGAAGACTGAAAAAGAATTTGAAACTACCTCAAACATTATCACAGAATCCCAGAATGGTGGGGTTGGAAGGGACCTCTGGAGGTCATTTTGTCCAGCCCCTCTGCTAAAGCAGGGTCACTCAGAGCAGGTTGCCTAGGATCATGTCCAGGTGGGTTTGGAACCTCTGCAGAGGAGAAGACTGCATAACCTCCCTGGGCAGCCTGGGCCAGGACTCTGTCACTCTCACAGTAATGAAGTTTCTCCTTATGTTTAGGTGGAACTTCCCATGTTTCAGCTTGTGTCCATAGGCCCTTGTCCTGGGCACCACTGAAAAGAGACTGGCCCCATTCTTTTGACACCCGCCCCCCCCCCCCCTTTTAGATATTTCTAAATCTCCCAGACAAGGTTATAAAGAGCATCAGTGACTCTTAGGGGAGCAAATATGATAGCAAAAGCATTTATGTTTCTGGGCACATTAAATCACATTTAGAGGCTGGTAGAAATTCCCTAATGTCCTTATGGGTGCAGACATCTTCTTCAGCTGGCTCATCTCCTCTTAGAAATGTGCCTCGTTTCAACTGGTATCAGACCTGGTGGACTCAAGTCTGAAATGTTGGTAAATGGAGACTTACACTGTTGGTGTTGGGGTTTATTTCCTATTGGAGACACCACTTATTAGTGGCTTTGACAGAAAGTTTGCTCCATTATTTGAGCATGGTAAGAGATATCAATAGGTGACATGGAGGTGACCAAAACATTTAATGCCTCTTTGGCATTCACTAAAGCAGTCAAGCGCAGTCAGACAGAGACAATGATCAACACTGGTGTTAAATGGAAAGTCCTTAGCCTTGAATATTTGCAAGGACTTGTAAGAGAAGAAGGTTTGTATTTGTATTCAACATGCGGAAATTGTGTGCTGTTTATTTGATTTAATTCTAAAACTGGGAAAGGAGTTTTGTGGACAAAAAGGAGTTGTACACCTGTACTTTAAGGACATGACTTTCAAGACCCCCCATTCTAGTAAAATGAAAAAAACCAAGGTCTGAGTGAATCTGAGGGAGTTGTCGTCAGTGGCTACATAGAGCGGTGCATTGAAAGGGGCTTCACAGACGCCTGCCCCAGGAACTGGGTGATGAAGCAAGAATGTGCATTTTAAAGTCATGGAAGACACCAAGTCCAAAGAGCCAGTTAACATGTCAAAAGACACGATTACATTTCAAAATTTCTTGGTAAACTTGAGAAAAGAAAAACCAACGAAACAAAAAAGGGTAATACTCAGTAATGCCTTGGTACCAGTAGTCCTGGGTGGCTGGAGAGCTGGATTTAGGAAGAGATAGAGGAATACATGAAAATGGTCATGTTCCACTGCTACAAAAAGACCAAGTTACATACAGGAGTCTAGAAATGAGTGTTTCACCTGCTAGATATGGACCACAACCCTTCTTGGCACTGGGGAGGCCTTAGCCGGAGCTGGGATCCAGGCTTGGGCTCTGCATTTCAAGAAAAATGTGGAACAGTTAGCATAGAAGAGAGTGATGAGGGTGAGAGGAAGTCTAGAAAGCTGTGAGATAGTTAAGCTCCAGCAGAAAAGGAGAGATAGGGACAGAGCCAGTAGTGCTGAGAGATATCCAGTCTCTGGGGCAGGCAGGATGAGAAATGGGGGCTGGATTTGCTCCAGGGATGGTTTGGATTAGCTGCTGGGAAAGCCTTCCTAAGGATAACTAAGCACACAAGCTGCTTGTGTTGAAGACTGTGAAGTGTGTGTTGTTGTTAGTCTTACAGAGTAAAAGACAAACTTGAGTTTCACATAGACTGAGCTCATGTGGCCCTAGGGCAGAGGATGGACCAGGCAGGTCCATGAGGACATCAGTGACTTTCTGATTGTAATTGTGAAGCACTCAGTTGTTCACCAAAGCACTCTGACATGAGTTTTGTGCTCCTGTCTCTGTGCATAGTCACAGCCATAGATAGACACACTTGTATGGATGGCTTAAGAGTTTGGCTCCATACGGTTTCTGTCAGCAGAAAAGCCTGGGAGATCAGCTATCAAAAACCTGTTCAGCAGCAACAGGACTACGAAGAAGGGTGAGGATGGTGCAGAGAGCTAGAGCAGAGCTAGTTGCCCCAATGGAAAACACATCCTTGTGGTTCCGGCAGATACTGAGCCACAAATTGGCAGAAGCACAGGGACTTTTTGAAGAACCCTACACATTTCCAGAAAAAGTTGCATTTCTTGCAGTGCGCAAATAGGCCAAGCTGAATGTCCTTCACAGAACAAGGACACTGAAGTATTTCACATGCAGAATTTGAAGCATTTTTAACAACCCATTCTTTACTCACATTCATTATTTAGGTCTGACTGTTTTGTAAATCTGACTATTTCTCCTTATTCTTAAAGACAGATACTGATGCTGGGCTGGAAATGTTCCATCATATATTCACACTGAGTTGACCTCTGTCTGTGCTCCAAACATGAACACTGAAATACAGGGAGACAAATCCAGAGTCCTCATTCTGTTCCAAAGGGCACAGAGGATAAAGGCTTTCCTACGATCAATAAATTGGTGTAATACATGTTATGTCTTTATCTCACTGGACATCTGTATCAGGCTTACATCTTTGCATCATGAGCAATATCTCAAAGATTTTTGTTACCTCCATTTGCTCTTTGCAGAGCTGGGTACATCCTTTGCTCTTGGAAGGCTGGGTATGTCTGCAATGCATGGTGCCATCAAACAGAGGGTCTGACGCCGCTGGAGACTTTGAGATGGTTCATACTGCAGTGACAGATATATTAAATAGTGTGCTCAGGAGGGACCGAGCTCGGCTGGAGACATTATTGTGTCATGGTTACCATAATCATCACACGTGCTGAAAGCAAATACTCACCCTCCAAATTTTCCACAGCAAAAGCTCAATAGGCAGGGATGAATCCTGCCACCGGCCGCACCTCAGGGTTTCCAGGGGTTGTAATGTGTTAAATGGGGCAGAATTTGGTCTATCACATGCTGCCCGGAGAAGGGAAGGTAGAGGGGAACACTGAGATTTCCATGTAGAGCCAGCTGTTTTAGCTCATGTTTCTTATTTTACAGGTTTTAGTGTGTTCATTGCAATGCCTTGCTCTGGTAAAGCCTCTAAAGGTTGCACGTCAGAAATGCACACAGGAGAATGTCAATCTTGCACAGATTCTGTAGATGGAGATAGTGTTTTCTGACCTGAGTCTGGGAGGGAAAGACAGGGACAAGTCTCATCCTGCATCTGCAGGTACGGAAGAAAAAGCCTTTTACCTTTATAACAAGTCTGAGCTGCAGCCTGAATTCTGGAAAAAAAATGACTGATGGGGACCTAGCAACCTTTGGTATTTTAGTTCTCATTTTACAGTATCCATAGGCAATTAACATTCTGCAACCTCCTTTAGAAGCTCTTGTGCTCCTCTAGAAATACTAGTGTTCTTTTTGGGAAGCTGACAGGCTCTGCAAAGTCGCCGCATCTTTTCACTTCACAATGTTCAGAACTGCTGTTATCCAGGCAGGAGAAAAGAAAATTTAAAAAATTTTCCTGCTTCTGAGGCACAATCTAGCTGCGGGGGTATTTTTACAGTCATACTCCTAAAAACCACAGTGGAAACAGGGGATATCTACTGTGGCATTCACACAACAGCTCCTTGGCTGGTCAAAAGAGACCTGTGAAGGGTAATAAATGTTTACGGAATTTTTTTGGTAGTGCTTTTGGTTTTGATTCTTCTAATGCCTCTCTTTCAGTTTTATATTAAAAATTCAAGTCCTGCTCAGTCCACAAAAACCTCTGGGGCATTTGGAAATGGCTTAGTAGGTGTAACAGCCTAGAGAGTGGAGGTTGAGTGGTCACAAAGAGAAAGCAATGCTGAAAATGTTTTTCTCTGTGTACAAACAAACGGAACTGTGAACTAAACCTTGAGATCAAACGGGAGGAAATATTAAATTTTGGTAAAAGCAAAAAAAAAAAGGCACTTCTCCCTCCCCAGCTTGTTTCTCTGTGTCTGAATATTGCCTCTTGTGTGGGTCAAACTGGCCAATACAATTTCTGGCTTTGAAAACATACAAAATTTCCTGTCTCTGTGGATATCAGATTGGACAACATTCTGCAAAGTCCTTGTGAAGAGCATGTAGAAAACACACTTGTGAATTCCAGAGTCACCAAACAGAGGAAAAAAGCCTACAAGAAAATAAAAACTGGAAGTGAACTTTGAGGATTTACTGGTGTTTTTGTTTGGCAGCAAATGAGAATCATGCGGAGGCACTGCAGAAAATACTCTGTGCATATTTTTCTTTTTTCTTAGGCTAAGTGATCCTTCAGAATTAAAAGGCAGAGAAACATTCATCCATGTGTGCAAAAGGAAGACATCCCTTTGGCAGTTTGGGCTGGGGAGGATCGTGTGATGGTCTGGGAGGAGAGGGGGTCAGGCTGCGAGTGGTACCTGGGTACGATGGCGTTCAACAGCCCGAGCAGATTGCTCCTCTATGTGCTCCCCGGTTTATGAGATCAAGGACCACAGCACCTCCCTGATAATAGATTTTCTGAGAAACCACTATCTTTGAAAGAGACTGAAGACTTCAGAAGCATGGTTCAGAATGAGATGTAGCCTGCTGCTGTCACTCTTTGGTTTTGCTTAATTTTCCCAGCAAACCTATAGACCCAAGAACCTGTGACTACACACCTGGGGTGAAGGACTTGAAGGCTGTATTTCTAATCTGAGTCTAATGTGGCTGAAACTATTTTAGTCAGATCTATTTCAAAACCTCCAGCCTGAAATGCTAGGAAAAAAAAATCCATAATGATTTCTCCTGAAGAAATACACCAAAAATGAAATGAAAAATAGAAGACAGGCTTCAGATATGGTGCAAGGAGCTGAATGCTAAAATCCCTTCAAATAATAAGTAAAATGTTGTCCTCAGCTCTTTCTCTGACCTATAGGCCTGAGCTGCCTGGTTGTGCACCTCAGGGTGCTGCAGTGGGCTGCGTGGTGACAGCATCCCATAGCCGCGTGGTCCTCACAGCAGATACTGTCTCTGAAGAGCAACACTGGCACCTCCCCTTGTCCCCTTGAACCATTTGCTTTGTGCTATGGGACCTGAGAGAGCCCAGTGCCCTTCTGCCCACCAAGCATGAGCCCATTGCTTCCACAACAGCAATGGCTGGTCCCTGGGCGGCTTTTGACAATCAAAGGTGAGGAAATGGATAATAGGATACTGTCCCTAAGCTTTGCATGAGCTTCAGCAGAGCCACCTTCACATACGGATCAATGATAGAATGATAGAATGGTTTGGGTTGGAAGGGATCTCAAAAATAATCTCATTTCAACCCCCTGCCATGACAGGGACACCTCCCACTAGACCAGGTTGCTCAAAGCCCTGTCCAATCTGGCCCTGAACACAATACCACAGAAACCTGGACTAGACCAGTACCAGGTCTTCTCTGGTACTGGAGGCTGTGACCTCATTTTGTTGGACAGATCTCCTGCTCTCTAAGGATTAGAGAGGGTGATGATCCTCAGGGAAGGAGTAGATGTGGAGTCCAAGCACAGATGGGGAGTCCAAGCACAAAGCATCATGCAAAGAAGCACCAAAGTCTGGGAGAATCTGTGCAGCCCTGGGCCACGTTTGGTATGGGTTGTACAGCTTTATGTTTAGGACTTCTTGCTTGTGGTAAGGTGGTTGCCTCATAGCAGGAGACGAGTCCTCTCCAATGTCCCTCTGCTCTTTAGGCTTCTCAGAATTTCTCTTAATGTGTGATCACAAATTTTCATGTTTGTGGAGTGCCGCCTTTTCCTCAAGCTCTGCCCATCTGCCCTATTCACTCAGAGGAACTGGAGTTCGACAACCGGGCAGAACATTCCTGTCCACCCTGCTTTCCTTAGGCAGCTTTCACTTAACTAGGTCCTCATGACAGTGTCCAGAGAGCACCTCAGCACC
Source organism: Coracias cyanogaster (assembly GCA_033124195.1). NCBI lineage: Eukaryota > Metazoa > Chordata > Aves > Coraciiformes > Coraciidae > Coracias > Coracias cyanogaster. The sequence continues at coordinate 1,993 of JAVSBS010005535.1, read as the reverse complement.
ATTCACATCCTCTCCTGACTCACAGGTAATGGGTTTTTTTGACCTTTAACTAGCCATATATAAGGAAAAAAGCTAGGGACAGAGAAATTTTGAAGCAGAGTTGAGGGGCACAGAGTGGGAAGAGGAACATGTTAAGCAGATTTTGCCACCAGACTTGCCAGAAAGTGAAATTTTGCTCTGAGACCATCAGTTGGCAGCCAGACTAAATGTGCTGGGGAGCCCAGGAGGGAAGAAATCAAGAGGGAGAAGCTTTAACATCGCAAATTGAAATGGCTCAACGCAAATTCAGATCCTGCTGATCCTGATTCACCTTGAAGTTCTTTCTGTTCTTCTCTTTTTATTGGCATGGGTTTTTCTGATCAAATCAAAGGCTTTTGTCTTTGGTGGCTGCTCTGCTCCCCTGGGATTTTTTGCCTTGCTAGAACTAGCAAGGAAGTGGCCCCAGCAGCTCCAAAACCTCTGCAGCTCTGGCACCGTCTCTTCCCTTCTCCGCTGAGCTACAGAAGGGCATTTTGGGAGCCCAAGGCAAACAGTGTCAGAAGGATTCAGGGATGCAGAGGGAGCAGGTGGGTCAGAAATATTTAAGAGCAAGTTAGGAACACAGTCAATTCTGGTTCAAACATGTGTTGTTTTATATGGGTACCAAAGCTTTTTGAGGCCTTGGATACAAAGGGAGATTCAAGAAATGAGAAGCCAGGAATGCAAAGTATGTGGATGTCAGGCAGAATGGTATTTAATACACCAGACACTGGATGATGCAGTTTGAGGCGAGACGGTGCGACACAGTGTTTACTCTGGAAGGAGAAAGGATGGTGGGATGTGGGGTAAGGGAACTCTCAGAGGTGCCGGGGGAGGCAGCAGCATCGCTGCCTCCAGCCTGCGCTGTAGAGGATGTGCAGGCAGACTGTGCTAGCTGGAAGTCCCTGGGGTGCGAGGTGACCGGCTCCTAGCAGGACAGGGCATCCCTTCTGTTTGTCAGGTTATTCGGTGCCTGAGAAGATGGGCAATTCCAGCAGCTCCCTGCTCCTCTGGCTGTGCCAGCCCAGACCCCATTGATGGCTGCATCACACCATGGATAACTTTTTCTTCTATAATCAGCAGGGAGTTCGGATGCTGCTGTCGTGTCAGCATCAAGCTGACAGCGACTTGGCCACTGCCTTTGAAGAAAACTGGCTGCATCAATTCATTAAATATTAACCCAACTTGAATTTGGCTGTTGGCTGTGCCTGTGTCTTTGCAAGCATGTGCCCCCTGCCAGCAAAGGGCTGTGTTTTCCCCCAGCCCCTCTGCGAGCAGAGCCAGTCGGCACTGCTGAGCTCTGATGTGATTTCTTCTTAACCAGAGCAAAACCACGCAGCTCTCCAACAATGACGTATCTCAGAGGGAGAGCACGGAGCCCAGTGGCTCACCCTGCAATATCATACACAAAAAGGAAGATGCTGAGACACAGCAAGGCCTTAGAATTTAGGGATGAAGCATGGAGCATGCAGGGTGCCGTCCCCATGGCCCCGTGCATCCCATCACAACTGCCAATGGGGGGCACCCGCTCTCCTCAGGTCATGGGCAAAATCTGGTTACTGTGGGTCCCTTCCCAAAGAATCAAAGAATGGTTTGGTTGGGAAGGGACCTTTCAAGGTCATCTAGTCCACCTCTCCTGCACTAAGCAGGGGCACCTGCAACTAGAGCAGGTTGCTCAGAGCCCCGGCCAACCTCACCTGCAATGGTTTCAGGGATGGGGCAGCGACCACCTCTCTGGGCAACCTGGGCCAGGGGCTCACCACCCTCACTGTAAAACACGTCTTCCTTCTCTCTAGTCTAAATCTCCTCTTTTAGTTTAAAGCCATCACTCCTTGTCCTGTTCCAACAGGCCCTGGTCAAAAGTCTGTCCCCATCTTTCCTGTAGCCCCCTTGAAGTCCTGAAAGGCCACCAGAAGGTCTCTCTGGAGCCTTCTCTTCTCCAGGCTGAACAAGCCCACCTCTCCCAGCCTGGCCT
>JAVSBS010005534.1:17374-51356 GCA_033124195.1 Coracias cyanogaster | reverse complement strand
TTTTATTATAGTTATTTCTAGACTGCAACACTAGCTTGCTCACCACGAAGGAACTGGAAGCTTATGCATACTAAGTATGCACAAACAATCTGCTGCTACCATTCAGAAAGTGTAGAACTTGCACTATTTTGGAACAGCGCACCAACACTTTGTTCTCCCCCTGTATACTGGAACAGATTCAGAGGCTTAAGAAAGCAAGAAAAGAACTGCCCTGTTCTCTGATTTCCTTTTTGCAGTCTTCAAGTGATAAATGAAACTATTTTCAATGTAATTATTTAGTTCATTAGTAGATACATACATGCTTCTTTTATTTGTCTTGCCTAGGTTTCAGTTAGAAAAAGCATTCTAAACTGCATCAGAAAAATCTATATTCCTTAATTTGGTACTCCTCATTTAAAAAAAAAAAAATGACTTTAATTTTACTGACTGACAGAACTGCATATAAAATGCAAACCGGACTTTTCTAGTATGACACAATTCTCAATGTATCTTTTATATTTCAGCATCTCACTTAGAAAGTTTATGTGGTATCTAACTGATGAATGCAACTGATTTAAAAAGTCTGCAAATGACATACATCAGTATCAGCATACATACTACTTATTGTATTTGTTAGAAATTTTCAGGGTTCTGGGGAACCACATTCAGTCCCGTAAAGAGGGACTGAATTAAAGAGGAAATACTCTTGTCTTTTTTAAGATGGAGATGAAAACTAGAGGACAACTTTTAAAATTGTGTTTCATGACACTAGCTGTAGTTTCCGTATCTGGGTTTTGGTTTCAGCTTTTTATTATGATAGGTATGCAAAAAATTGAAAGGTCATTCATGAAAGCTCTGTTTAATTTCAGAAAAGAGGAAATTAACACTTTGTGAACAAATAAATGCCGCACAGATAAATTAAGCACCGGTCTGGGCAAAATGATAGTCTCACTTTTTGTAAGCAATTTCCTCTGTCTTAAAACTTTCTCAAGTATTGGATTCTAAAACATGTGAAGCAAAAACATCATATACTTAGTAGAGTGTGCTGGCATGTACGTGCCAAAGCTTGCTTTAATTTAAATGTCTCAACTTATTTCTATATACATGGAGCAAGCTGGAGCATAAACAGTATGAATGAGGATGTTCATTTTGCCTTACTGTAGTCTTGTGGCTGTATGCTAAATTTATACAGAAAGAATCAAGACACTGGGCATGCAATGTTATCTGCTCTAATTTACATTTATGATAATGTAGAGAATACATCTCCACTGCTCCTACAGTGTCCTAGAAACATTATTGTCTTACTGGCACTCAGAGGCTTGATCTTATATATTTACTTCCAAATAAACACATTTAAATGAGAGTGAAAACATTACATATGAGAAGCCTGGCATGTTGAAGTGATTCATGTTTTACCTTGGTCTCATTAACAGTACTAATTAAATGTCTCCATTCATGGGCCTGCAAAATTTTAATGACACAGAAGAAATGCACATAAGAAGAATTCCCTGTCTTCCACAGAAAATGAAAGCTAAGCCTGAACAAGGTAAACTAAAATGTAAATGAAATCCTCTTCAGATGCTTTATTCATTCTAACAAGGGTGAAACTGGGATCACATTGGGCTCCACAGAGAAAGAACAGCAAGAGCTGGCTGTTCTGGGGTGCTGAGCCAGAGCTCAGGGTGGCAGCAAGGCAGCCTGACTGACAAGTGGCACAGTCTCACAGTATCTGAATAAGGAGAGCAGAGCAGGTCCAGGGACAGTTAGCCAATGTTTCGGCCAGCAGGCAAGTCCATAGGCAGTAGAGCAGGTCCAAGATCGAGCCAGGAAGTCCTGGTTAGTGGGTAAGGTCCAAATTAGTGAGGTACATAGCCAGGCACTTGCATGGCTGCAGCGTAGCCCAGCCAGGGACCAAGGGCAATTTTGCTGCTGTAATATAGCTCCTGAGTGAAGGCTTCTTACAGCTCTTGCTCAAACAGCTCACGGATTCAAGGCTGCACAGCTGCACTGTCAGTGCTGGCCCTGAGCCCAGGCAGCCAAAACATCAAGAGGGGGCTCTGACACCAACACCCCCTTGTTCATCCTTTCTCATACCCTGATTACAGCTAGGAAGTGGGAAACCAAAGATCTCTTACAGTTCGAGCGCTGCTGAGAGAGTGACTTGTCACCCCGGCTAGCGTAAGCATTCATGCTGTGTCATTATTTTCTTTTGTGACCCCACATATGGATCAAACAGGATGTGATACTTTCTATGGGCTTACATGCGCATCACATAACGCGAGAACATATTCTTAAGTCTCATTATCTCTCTGGAAACTTTTGGCTATCGAGCCAGTTACCTCTAGCTCAGAGGCTCAACTTCACCTCAAGTTGAGGGATGGCATTAGCTGCATACAAAATCTGTGTTGTGTTCTGTCTGCATTTCTTTCCTAGTGCTCATATAAATAATAATAAAAATATTTTTACAAATATAAAGAAAACGTTTTTGTTTCTTGTTGTTGCCTTCCCGTGCGCAGAATTTTTCAAGAATCAAATAGAGATGTGGTCTGCGCAGATTAAGAGCTTTTTTTTTTAATGAATGCACATTTGTAACATGTTATGATGAATTTGAATATAACCAACCCACCCTGTAAAATTAACTGTCTCTAATATTCAAGAGGTTTGATCTTAATATTTTAATCATTACAAAGTTACTGATTTTAATTTCTATATCAGATAACAAAACTCTTATTTAAGTAATTCCACTCCTCTCTGCTGTCTATTAATCAATCAGCTTCCGGATTCTACAAATCAGTGTAACACTAAGTGCATTGTGGTCACATTCACCTGAAAAAGGCAGATATAAGTATCACATAAATCTTTGTGATTCGAAGTGACACCTATAGCTCAGGGCATAAGCACTGGATTGGAGTTACTATACAATATAATTGTTTATGCTGTTTTGCAGTGTAATACAGACAAGACTACACAATCAAAGCTTTCACAGACACAAACAGACAACACACTCTATAATTATATTTGTCTGCAAGATTATAATAATAATAGATGGCAGGTATTATAAGGCAGTTCTTTTTTTCTGATTAACTCACCCAGTATATACTCATCTTACTCCAAAAGCAGCTTCCAGTATGGAGGTAAAAGCCTGTTCTTGCTACATTCTTGGGACGGGAATTTTCTATAAAATAGATGCAAAAGCAAAATATTAATTTACTTGTTGCCTTTTCACATAGTGTTATAATTTGTAATATTTTCTTTTGAGTCAAATATTCTCTAATTTTTTGTCTGAGAACTTTTCAGGAGCTTGAAGCACAAGACTATAAAACAACTTCAGAAGTGACCCTCAGAAGGAAAGGTTTTTGTGTGACTTACAATTAGCACAGTGTCATACTGGGTAAAGCAACACATAAGGATTTTATCTTAAAGCTACTGAATGTAACTGTATTTTTATAACACAGTTAACCCTTTTTATGCCAAATGTAACAAATTCTTATTTCTTGCTCTAAGAGTCCTTATGTAATAATAAAACAAATTTCCAGTATTTTCCCACTGTTTTTGTTAAGACAACCTTGACACCTTTTTGTTGCACAGTCTCAACACCACGGCAGAGACAAAAAACTGGAAGGATGTGAGGAATTAAAGCATTGGAAAGTTGTAGAACTTGGCCTACATTAGATGTTAAGAAGCTAGGAGGAGATTAACAGGGGGAAGTTCATTTTACAAGAAGTGGTTATAAAAATAGTTTCAGAAGTGTTTGGTGTGTTACACAGAGAATTAACAAGGTCCAATGGGATAAAACCAAGAAGGAAATATTTACTGACTGAGCTATTGAAAGTGACATGAGTGAGAGAAGAAATGGAAGTGTGGTATGCTACTGTCATATATTTAAAAAAGAAATGTAAAAATACAGTTCTTACCATAAAGAACTTACATGAAATGGTAAGTTCAGATATGTAAGTAAGAAGCAAATGAATAAATAATATGTAAAAGTTCAATTACAAAGTTTTTGGATACAGAGTTTCCTTCTTTGCCATTAAAACAAATTTTAATGAAGTTTATTCCTAATTGTCTCCAGCTGCTGTTCATGATTCATTAGCTATTTTCTGATAGTCATCTTGCCAGAATCGGGTTTTGCAAGTTAGCACAAAGTTTCATTGCCTTCCCTCTTAAATGAATGAGCACAGAGAGTATGGATAAGGTAATGCTGTGTTTTGGGCCCCTTTGACCACACATGTTATCTAGAAGAGTCAGCAGAAAGCCGTAGAGCCCTGTATGTTTGCTACCACACCACATAGTATGTAGAAGATTATGAATCATATTAGCTGATGCTTTTTGATGGCTTAAAATATATTCAGCACCACACCATACTATCTGTCCCAAAGAAATCTGGCCTGATTGCAATACATCCTGTTTGATGATAGATTTTCAGACCATAGTCCTTTGGAAAATCTGTCACTAATCCTGAAAGAAATGTGTCTGATAAAAGATTCCTTCTGGGATTTGCTCCTCTTTGAGGCAGCTCTGCACCCACCTTCCTTCAAAAGCAAAAGAAAGACGTACAACCACAAAGATATGTGGTTGCACATGAGAATATGAATATCCTCCACTTTATTCGTTAATATAATGCCACCATGGAACTTGACGACTGGGTAGCTGCTTTTCTTCATCTCTTAATGAAACTTAAAGCTTCAAAGATCTATTACAAATATTTGAATTGAGATCTTTTGATAGGACCTTTAAAATAAAGGAATCGGTGTTTCATTGGGAGCTGGAAGTCCAAACTGATGTTCAAGATAATCTTTTCCATCTCTGATCATGAAAGTTTTCTTTTACAGTGCTTTTTCACAATATCTTTTGTGTGCAATACATCAAAGATTCTGAAGGACTAAATTTTTCTCTGTTATTAATAAATAAAAACTTGTATAAGTTATAGATCTCCTTTGGTTTTCTACTGTGCTGGTTCTGAATACCTGCAATAGCATTTGAAGCTGCTGAGGACATAGCTGGAATTTAGGTCTCCCTTTACTTCTTGGATTAAGAACAAATGACTCCTCTTAAGACACCAGAACATTTTGGACTGAAGTAACTTTTATTTTCAACAGGTTGTGTTCAGCAGTCTTATGGAATGAAGAATTAAAGATCTAACTCCTCCTTTCCTCCTAGATATTTTTCACATCTTAGTTTTGTCTTAGACCTATTGCAACTGTAAATTCCAAATCACAGTACTTCCAGGATATCACAAAGGAATGACATACTGGAGGAGCAAGTATTTTTTTTCTTACAAATATTTGTAGAATCTCTGACATCAAGGCTACAGACAGGTGGGAGGATGATGATTTCATTTTCACCTTTACAAATTTTTGGACTATCTAACATAATGAAACAGGAAATTGGAAAACCTAGAGATATAGTAGAAAAAGAAGCCGAGCAGAGAATCTTATGAGATATACAAATAGAGTTCCATCTTTCTATCTTGATTTCTAAGTGACACGATATCTGGAGCTGCTCGGTTTGATCACAGGAGAGCATCTCAGGGAAACAGAAAGTGTTACGGCTGAAAAACTCTGGACCAGTGATAACGGTGAACTTCCCTCTTCATAATACATTTTTTGTTGTTTTAAGTGTGAATTCACAGTGGAAGTTTTGGGGTGGGGAGGCCATTTTCTATTTGTCCCCATTTCCAGCCTCCCTGCAAAAGAAAAGCAGGTGAAAAGAATAACAAGGCAGTTATGCAGCAGCCAGAATGTGTGGTGTTGTCCTTGCCAGCCTAGACTGCTTCCGTCACGCTGCTGAACTTGGGGCATGGCCTTATCACCTGAACCACTGAAGGAGGAATGTATCTAGCAGAGGACATGGCACACGGAAGAGCTTCTAATGTATCTTCCAGTTTATATTGAAGATTGACTATCTTCTCTCCCAATTTAGTGTCAGAGGTTGGCTGTTTTGCTTGAACAGCATATTATTCTGGAGACTGGTCAAAGCCTCTGTTTGTAGTGAATGAATTCTTAAAAGGCAAAACAGTCTCTTTTAAAGGCCATTTCCTGCCCTGAGTCATTGATTCCCACTGAATTCAAAGAGAATTGCACACACTCATCCAAGGGCAGAATTCACCCCCAACTTTAACGACCATGAACTTAGTAAATCCTTAAAACCAGTTAGCTTATATGCAGTCTTAGATTCTATGAATCTTACATGTTGAATTTTTTGTTGAAAATGCAGAAAAACGAAATTTACATTTTAAGTCTTATTGAGGTATGAAAAAAAGAGCATTAAAAGAACCTAGTTTTAAAAATATGATTCTTAATAATAGTCTTGTGCTGATACTAAAAATATTTTGAAAACAGTGGAAGGCATTTTCATCTGTCATTGATAAGTTTCAACAGGAAAGATGTGTATTAGAAAAGTTTGACCTTGAACAACTGATATGCACAAAATTATTTTATTTTGGATGTGCAATACTTGTCATTTGGCTTCCTGAAAAATAAAACAAAACAAATCTTTTCCTGACTATAAAAGCCAGGGCTCAGTTCATATTTTTAAGGAACAAAAGATGGTTTATTCCATCTACATGAATCAGAGAGTATAGTGGACCTTGAGTCCTTACGCTCAGCCCTTCGTTAGCGTCCAAGTTTCATGTAAAGTATATAAATAAATGTTGAGAGAATAAATTACTCAAAAGTTAAAACTTGCATGAAATTAGTATGAATCCTTCTCTAAGTCTGGTATTGATAATTACATTACACATCTGCTTTATTACACTACAAGTCTTCCTTCCTGCATGCTTCATGCTCATATTAAGTCCAGTCCTTCAGCCAGTAAACAGACTAGTCAGCTTTCCTGAAATGGTGACAGAGGAATGAGCTTCAAGGCAGCTCTTTGCATTTCATCTGTAGGTCTTCTGCTTGTGTTTTTGGGAAAGAACACATATTTACCACCTCTCTAAAGTATTCTAATACCTAAAAATATCTTGCGATTTCTACATAAAGTGTGACTAACTACAGAGGTTGGAAGGAGTGAAGTGGCATAATAGAGAATTTTTATTTGCTTTGCTGAATATCAAAAGGGGCTTGCGTCAGGAAGAAGAGGAATAATTAATTAATAATTTGACAAAGGGTTGCATAACTTCTGTCAGCCCAGCTACTTCTTGGTACATCAGTATTATTACCCTGTTTATTATCATTAAATAAATACTTCAGCACTCTGAAAACTATTATTATATATAAAAAAAAAACAAAAATTGTTTCTACATACTACCCAGAGATTTTCCCTCCTTGCTGACAGCTGTGTTCTTTACAGGACTTTTTTTTCTTTAATTTTTTTTTTTTTCCGTGTCTGTTTCTAGACATACTGACGGCATATACTTTTGGCATGTTGTGCATCTCTAAATGGACCTGTAGCTTGGTATATTTACAATGCATTTCTTGAAAGGGTATTTGTATATGATCTTAGTAACATGAAGTATAATTAACAGCAGAGAATTGATAAGCCTATTATAATAAAAAGATTAAATTATTTATTACAATGAATTGTCATGTCTGTCCACTTAAGTATCACAGCTATGTTACTACAGTGCAGACTGTGAATATCAATACTGAGTAGCTATGACTGGCTATGACCATCAGTGATTTTACTGTTATCTGTAACAGTTGCACTAAGCAGATTTAAAGCTGGCCAAACACTTTTAATACAGCCAGGCAGAGGCTTGCATTAAAAGTTTGTGTTGTTTTACCTCTGAAGAGACAGAGAACACTTACAGTATTATTCTATAAGATTACAATTTTTTTCATTAAGATGGTTTTAAATACATCAGTAACTGAAATGGAGAATCCTTTTTAATGAGCATTAGAAGAAATGCCAGCCTGAGAAACTAAAAGCGATAGTTTGCAAAGACAAAGTCAGTCCTTCAACAGCTATAAGCATTTTCTTTAGAGCATGAACTCAGGTAAAATGTTCTATAAATAACATAGTTATCTGATATTTTAAAAATAGTGCAAAAAGTTTCATATAAGCCTGTTTAAGCACTGAACTGTAAGTACTTAAATAAACCATGCCATAGATTTATCAGTGAGTAGTTTATTGTTAGGCCTGGCTGTTAATGAAATCACTGAGAATTATGCTATTGTCTTTAGCCACAATCATTTCCCCAAAATAAGGAGCTTGCATCTTCATGAATGAAGCACTGGGGCCTGAGCTGTGGGCCCTGAGTTGGAGTTGGCCTGTGGATGAGTCACAACCTAGCAGAATGTTTTGTTCTTCCTATTGGCTTCATGTTTCAGAGGCAGAACCTGGCCCACCTGTGTCTCTGTGGCTCCGCCCTCACCCAGGGGTGAAGTTGTTATGGTTGAGATGGTGGGTGAGGCCAGGACTATTTTAACTAGGAGGTGATCAGCTGGAAGAGCTTCCTGTTGGGTGTCACTTTTGTTGGGGCTGGCTGCATCTTGCCAAGCTCTCATGGTGGTGTCCTTCCATGTGAAGGGCCACTGAGGGAGCAATCTCTGTCTGTTGTGTCCAGCAGGCGATGGTAGCACCACAGTGGGCAGTAGAGAAGCTGGGCCCATAGGAATTTATGGGAGGACTGTCTGAAAGAAGCCTTCTGAGGGAATATTGCTGAGTTCAGTGTTGGCCTGTGTGATCAGGCAACTGATGGTAGTATAAAATGATGATGGCTCAACCAGCAAAACACAGGCATTGATAATAAAAAGTTCTTCATCCACCTTGATATTAATGGCAAAAAAAGCATAGAAACTTATGTCATCTCACAACTGCGAATTTTTAAAAATTGTGGGGTTAGACAACCCAAATTCTTTTGTCTTTCTTCCTTCCTCTTCTCACTAAATAATAACAAGCCAACTAGTCTGGAGTATAAACTGCCACATGTAACTCAGAGTAATTACCCTGAGTCATGTAGTTCAGGCTGAATGTTGTGCTAGTCTCAGGCCAAAAAGTTTTTTATAACTTGTTATTTATATTTGTCAGCTAAGGATTATCAATTATTTAGCCCTACAGATAAAGAGGGAACCTGGAGCCATTAAGGAGAGAGAGAAGGACCAGAAAATTTTTGTGTATGTCAACGTCTTCATGTGTGGGTAGGAAGTGTGAGCCAAATTTTTGCAGAGAAAAAAGGATCAAATATAGAGATGGCAGGAAGCTGAAATGAAGGTTACATGTGATAAAGCTAAGAAGCAGGGCTTTTGAGAAAAAAAAGTTTAAGGAAAGAGTGGGGAAGTGAGGAGAGGAATACAGATTAACTGGGTTAAAATGAGGACACATGGTCAAAGTGGACAATAAATGAAAAGCATGTAATCAAAATTAATGACAGCTTCTAACAAGCCTCACACATATCACAGTGTTTTTTTTTCTGTTGCTTTGTATCTGGAATATCTCACAGATCTTGACACAATACATCTGAAGGACACAAGAATTACAAGAGGCATTCTGATATTAAAAAATGATTTTTGTTGAGATAAATCTGTAAGAAAAGCTTGTCCTCAAACTACTTTTTTTCCATGAGCATGAAGATTACAAAGTGTTTCCAAACCTGAAGTTTAAGGTTATCGGGCAAATACTCAAGACATAATGTTTGATGGAAAGGGGAAACAAAAAACCACAAATGTATTAGGACTTCGTCATGCGGTAATGCTCATGAAGAGAAAAAAAAATATATTCCAAAACAAGGTGGTCAGTCATTAGTTCATAGCAATTGGAATCACTGTTGCAAGTATCCTTGCAGTGGCATCTTTAGCTGAACTGGAAGAAAGTCTCCAAAACCACTATTCTACTCAGTTCCTATAATTAAATTTATCATGGTCCCAGGTGACCATGCCAACACATGCAGCATTTACTGCTATCGTTCTGCTGGTTTCATATCTTATTTATACACAAAACATCTCTCTAATGTCTTACTGACATCCTAAGTAGCCTTTTCTACAATTTCTGTTAATTACTTGAAAAAGTTGATTAACTCTGCAAGAAACAGCTAAGTAAACCATTGAGATACTTCGCCCAGGATCTTAATCCACAAATATAAGCATACAAATGTTCAACAAGGATTTAACAGAACTGTCCAAAATTCCCACCTAAAAGATTCCTGTAATAATCAAATGTCTAATTATGAAGATTCAGTGAAACACCTTGTTTCAAGTCCTTTATCTAAAACTGTTACCTCTAGATTGTTATGTCTTCTGTGTAGATGAGCGGCTGGGGAGTTGCTGGACCATGTAGAGACTAACTGCAAGTACATATAGGTCCAACTGTGATACCATGTTACTCTGTAACTCTAACTAAAGAAGAAACCTGATTTTTGTACTTATAACTCACTTATCACTTAAGACCCATGGCACTTCCCACAAACTCATGTGGGGTCAGGATATATTTAGGTTAAACTGAAGCATTGGGTGAGTCTTCTATTTTTCTGTCATATAAGCGATATGGTGCTTTGCCAGGTATAATATTGTTGGGTTATGGGTTTTTTTGTTTGTTATTTAAAAAAAAATAATGATATATCTCTATGAAATACCATGTCTATGAAGCACAGTTATTACACTTCAGAACCAAAATTAGTTTAGATATGAGTTTTTATTTCCTCATAAATTTGCAATTCTTATGGGAGAAATAATTCTGGCTAGTTTTAGTTATGATGTACAACACTAGACATAATATACATTTGAAAATGGGAAATCTGCTGTGTATACTTGTACAAAACCCTACCATGGCAGGTATACAGGCTACTAATCTTATGCAGCTTCTGAATAGAATGTTATAGAATTCCTTTTCACCTAAGTACCTAAAATAGGAATCTGTGCACTTTAAGAAACATATGAAGTCTTCAGGAAATGAGAGTATTTCTTGAATAAAATTTATTTTGTAATATAATTTCACATTCTTTAGCTTAACCTCTGTACTACACCTTGACCTTGGGGTAATGATTAGATCTAGTTGAAACATTTCTCCCCAAAACATTATCGGATGCTAGAACGAATTATTTACAATAGGGTATTTTTATTAAAAATATATATATTCTTTGAAATGATTCCTGTTTATATGAAAGATGAAAACATCTAAGGGGAAAAGATTATTTGCAAGAACATAAGTGGAGATCTTACCACCAGTCTCTTCCACAGACTAGAATCTTTTTCTTGTACAGATCTCCAAATATCCCATGATATATTATTACTGTCACAAAAAGATGACACTGTGATATTCTTTCAGTGTCATCAAACTATAGGAGAAAAGGCAGTCTGAGGCATATGAACTAAAAATTACAGGACATAATTCCTGAATTATACTATTCTGTCTTTAATTTTTTTTCTCTCTTGACAAACTCCAAAATCTTCCTTTAGGAAATATATTTTCAGATTGAAGCTAACCCTGCTGCACAGCACAACCTTTTAAACAGTCACATCTTCTTTAAAAAGAATCTTAAACTCCACCTTACAATAATTTTATTATCCCCAACCTATTACTAATGTATTCAAGATCACAGCTCTTTAAAAATGATTTTATGACTGGCTTACTCATTAGCTTCTAACACACTCTTACCTAAAAACAACACCATTTTTGCTGTATTTATCTAAGACTAATGAGCATTTTAAGCCTAAGCCCTGTGTGCAGCAAAGGTATAGGCTTTTGTTCCAAACATAAATGTGAAAAGAACTGTAAAATACCTTATTGAAGTTATGATGTTTGTCAAAAATGCTTTTCTAAATAGAAACCTTTGATATCTTTCTTAAGGTCTTTACTAACACAAAACCTTTAAATGAAAGTGCCTCTTTTCTTTTTTTTTTTTGAAAGACAGAGAGAAAGAAGCAGAGTTGTAGACCACTTAGAATGGAAACTTAAAAATAATATAAATTATCTTTAAAAATGTAGTCTGATAATGAATAATGGACATGTAGGCAAAATTCACATCTGGAAGGCTATAAGTTCGAAATCCACTGAAGACAAAACTCTGTATGATGGGCTTGTTGAAGTGAAGAAATGTGATACACTGGAGACCTGAGAAAGTAAAGTACCAAGCCAGAGCTGAACAGCTAGCACAGACACACTAAGGCCTCAATTCAGTTGCATATGGCCCAAAATGTAGACCATATTTTCATTGAGTGTCATTGTTGCTCAGGGAGATAATAAATTGCTAGAACATATGGTGTTTCAGGTGTAGGTCTCTTATGTAGAAATGTGTGCATGATTATTAAATTCTGAGAAGAAATGATTAAAAATGAAAGAAGCCAAATATAACAGGTCATGTCTTGGATGTGACAGCTACATTGGCTCTCTACCAGATACATAACCAATGAGTAATTATATTACTTCAGTCTTGGTTTGTCAAAGTTATGAAGGCATATTGTGGTGCATAAAACAAAAAAGATTCCAGTAATCAAAGTTTATCAGTTTTAATTAAAGTGAGGAATAATCCAATAGCCAGTTGACAAAGGGCACACTTTGGAAAGCAAAGGAAGTTATTTGCCAAGGCAACAACACTGAAAACAATAAGAGGTTAATAGAATATCTTGGAATGTTTGTAACTAAAAGATGTCAAAAAATATCTGTGTTTTTTAACACTGACAAGAAAGTTTTATTTAAAAGGCAAAGCTTCAGATCAGTTTTCTGAATAAACACTTCAAAAGTGAAGTTTGGACTGTAGAAGAGGACTACAGAAGTAGTAGTAAGGAACCTTTGATTTGTGTTTTTGACTTAAAAGTAATTATCCATATGTATTCCTTGGTAGGTAGTTATAACTAGAATAAATTCTGGGTTTATGTTGCATCCTTACCTGATGTGAGGATATGAATAATTTCATTCCTCTTCTATGTAGCTGTCTCCTTGAAACTTGTGGGAATTTCATAGCTTTTAATATCTCTGTCAAATCTATAATGAAACATCCAAGAGAAGCAAAGACTTTTAGAAAGTTAAATTGGCAAATAGGTACCAAAAATGGAAAATACTCTCACTTACTTAGGAAGCTAAACTTCACAAAGGTGAAGTCAGATAAAAAAGAAGAGGAATGAAGTAAGAAAACCAAGATTCCAGTATTAAACATTGTTCATTAAATTAAAAGAAACAGTTAATTTTCTTCAGTGATAAATAAAAATTCAAGAAGGAAAGCAGAAGTGGATACGATCTCTTACAAAAACTGGAATGAAGTTAAACTGAAATTCATTGTGGCTCAAAAACTGAGCCTGTAATTTGCTTCATTTTCTGCTAAGAATTGTGATAAATAGACCAAAACAAGGGGAAAAAAAATGAGGAAATACATGCAGAGTTTTAGTCTCAAGATAGAGACAAATGGAGAGAAGAGCTCACTCAAATACAGAGAATTGGATGAACTCTGTCCCACAACTCTGAAGTAGCTGGAGCATCCTATTTCAGATTTGATAAAAAAATTAATAAATTTGTGATAAAATGTGAGTGAATAGGCACAAACATTGCACCTAAACTTGAGGAATATGACCACTAAGTGATCCCAAACATGGTAAAACTGTTAGTCTGAGCCCAGTAATGTGAATAACATCTCTGCTGGGCCTTGATTGGCAGCAGAAAGACTTAGGTCCAATTACTAAACGTCCAGCTCAAATAACCAAAAAGAAACCTGAGGAAATTAAATCAAACTGACTGGATACTCAATTAACTGTACTTTTCCTTTTGCAAACAGAGAAAAAAATGACTTACCAAATAGTTCTCTCTTCTCACTGAAAGAAGTGAAGAAAAAGAAAGTGTAACACAGAATAGGATAGTACACACTAAAGCGTTTGACAAGCTACTTACATTAATCTACTCCAGTGTGCAGTTCTTTGCAGACTGCAGGATAAATATCTGCTCTACCGTAGACCTCAATGTTCTGCAGGGGGACAACCCGAATCATCATGGTTCTCACCACAGACCACAGGGCAATCTCTACTTCAGCATCTGGAGTGCCTCCTGTCTCTCCTTCTTCATGACCCTGTTGTCTGCAGAGTTAACATATTCTTACTCCTTTCTTACAGCTGTTGTGCAGGGCTTTTTTCCCCTTCTTAAATAAGTTATCACAGAGGTGCTACCATCATCACTGGTGGGCTCAGCTTTGGCCAGAAGCAGGCCCCTCTTCGAGCCAGCTGGCATTGGCTCTATCAGACATAGAGGAAGTTTCTAGCAGCTTCTCACAGAAGCCACACCTGCAGTTCCCCCACTACCAAAACCTTGCCATGTAAATTCAATACACAGACAAATCATTTTATTTGATATTTTGAAGGGTATATATGAGGAACAAGGCTGACACGGGAGTCAAATTAGGGTATATTGCCATGTCTGATATTCATATGCTATTAAATTACATGGCAAGAATGTTCCTAAGTATGTAGTACATGTCTCCCTTCATACCATGGCAGGTAGCAGCTTTTTAAACTCATGTGACAATTGTGCTCATATTAAAGATAAAATCTTAGGTTTCTTGCTCTCAGCACTCTAGTTGGAAGGCAACTTCAGACTTACTAGTTTAACGTTAAAAGCATTCTTCTAATTATGAGCATAAATGCATTCATGGTCTGTCTGTATAAAGTGATTCATGATATGACAATCACTTAAGATGACATATACAAACTCTATGATTTATAATGAATACAATCCAAAAGATGAACACTAAAGATTACAGAAACATAGAATCATTCTGCTTGGAAAAGACCTTTAAGATCATTGAGTCAAACCACTAACCATTGCATCCACCGCTGAACCCTGTCCCCCAGTCCCACATCTTCATGTCCTTTAAACATCACCAGGGATAGCGATCCAACCACCTCCCTGGACAGCCTTTTCCAGTGCTTGACAACCCTTACACCATGTGTCTGAGGGCGTTGTCCAAATGTTTATTGAATATTGTCAGGTTTGATGCCATGACTGCTTCCCTGGGGAGCCTATTCCAGTGCTCCACCACCCTCTGGGTGAAGAACTTCCTTCTAATGTCCAACCTAAAGCTCCCTTAGCACATCTCCCTACCATTTCCTTGGGTCTTATCATTGGTCACCAGAGAGAAGAGATCAGCACCTGCTCCTCCCTCGGCCCTAGTGAGGTAGCAGTAAGCTTCAATGAGGTCTCCCCTCAGTCTCCTCTTCTCCACTGATCAGACCAAGTGACTTTAGCCATTCCTCATACGGCATCCCCTTTAAGACCTTCACCAACTTTGTGTCCCTCCTCTGTACACATTTCAGTAGCTTTATATCCTTTTTGTACTGCTGCACCCAGAGCTGCACACAGTGCTCAAGATGGGGCCACACCAGTGCAGAGTAAAGCGGGATAATCCCCTCCCTTGACCAGATGGCTTGATGCACCCCAGGACTTGATTGGTCCTCCTGGCTGCCAGGGCACACTGTTGGCTCATGGTCAACTTGCTATCAACCAGAACCCTCAGATCCCGTTTCTCAGGGCTGCTCTCTGGCCTCTCACTCCCCAGAGTGTATGTATATCCAGGACTACCATGTCCCATGTGCAAAATCTGGCTCTTGTCCTTGTTAAGCTACATGTGATTGGCAATTGCCCAGCTCTCCAACTTCTTTACATGGTCAGTTATTCTGCGTACAGGCATGCAAACCAACAGTCTGCTTTTGGGCTAGTCTGATCATTTGTCCTACCTACCTCCAGTGGCCTGGAGACAGTTGGCTTTGTTCCCGACATCTCCCAAACCTGCTTATTACCTTGCTTGTTGTATAGCTCCTTAGCTCCTTGGTGGTGACATTACACTCAGCTACAGTTGGAAAAGCCACCAGCCAAAGTTTTTATCATTTGCTGGTGCAATGCACGTTTCACATTTTCATTGATTGTTTAGTCAACAAGATAATTATTTAATCAAGTGATGAATGTCCCCTTAACCAAGTTTTATTATTAGATTAAAGTATTAATCTGATCTGAATTATTATCAGAGCCTCTGGCAGTTTATTTGTTAGTATAATGACAAGAGTGCCTAAACCAGCAAGCACTGAGTAATAACCACATCAATGCTGTATTGTGTATCCAAGTATCCTAGTAAGCTTTTCAAGGTACTCACCCAGGTTTGTTTTTGGAGTTGCCTGTTTGTTTTTGATCAAGTACTCAGTACTTCAGAAATACATTCCCTCCACTATTTATGGCTCTATTCTGCTCTCACAGAGATGACTTCTCCCATGACTTCTATTGTAAGAGGCCAACTTCTCATTGCTGCATGATAAGAGGGTAGATATAACAAGCACTTCTCATGCAGTTCAAATGCTTCTTACCATTAAGTTGCCCATGAGCATTTTGTCAAGTAACCCTCTATTAGTAACTCCTAATAATATTGGTACAATCAAAACAGGAACTTTTCCCTGGCATTTTTTCATAATTGCAGGGAAGTAATTCTGGAAGGTCTATTAACACTGAGAAAGAATAACGTTTTATGAGACACAAATTTATCTATATTATTTTTTTTCATAAAATGGTCTAGCTCTTCCTATTTTATTCATGCCCAGATATTCACTATGTTGAACAAAATCCCAACCAGGATGACTGAGCAGATGAGGCCCTCTATAGACAGATAGGATGGCTTCACTTTCAGAAGCCCTGGTCCTCATGAGGTATTCAATCACCTGTATATTTGTCGGAAGGATGGCACAGCAGCGTGCCAGCAATCCAGGAGGTTTCTGGAATGCATGGATGACAATTTCCTTCTATAAACGGTAGAAGAATTGAAGAGAAAAGTTGTTACACTGGATCTTGTTCTCACTAACAAGGAGGGGCTGGTGGCTAATGTGAGGCTTAAGGGCAGCCCTGGCTACAGTGACCACTAAATGGTGTAATTCAAGATCCTTAGGGCAAGAAGGAAGGTGTACATCAAGCTCGCTACCCTGGAATTCAGGAGAGCAGATTTTGACCTCTTCAGGGATCTTCTTGGTGGAGTACCATGGGAAAAAGTGCTGTAGGAGAAGGGAATCCTAGAAAGCTGGTCGGTATTCAAGGGCCACCTTTTCCAAGGCCAGGAGAAATGCATCCTGAGAAAGGCAGGCAAGTATGCCAGGAGGCCTGACTGGATGAACAGGGAGCAGCTGGACACAATTAGATGCAAAAGAATGTCTGTAAAGAGTGGAAGCAGGGATAGGCAGCCTGGGAGGATTACAAAGAAGTCATCCAAGCAGCCAGGGACCAGGTTAGGAAAGCTAAAGCCCAGATAGAATTAAAACTGACCAGGGACATCAAGGGTAATAAGAAAAGCTTCTACAAGTATGTTAGTGATAAAAGAAAGCCTAAAGAAGAGGTGGGCCCTCTCCAGAAGGAACAGGAGACATTGTCATGAGAGATATGGAGAAGGCTGAGGTACTCAACAACTTATTTGGCTCAGTCTTCACCGGCAAAGGCTCTAATCACATCGCCCAAGTTGCAGAAGGCAACACCAGGGACTGGGTGAAGGAAGATCCACCCAGCGTAAGTGAATACTAGGTTCAAGAACACCTAAAGGACCTGAAGGTGTAAAAGTCCATAGAAACTGAGGAGATCCATCTGTGGATCTCGAGGGAACTGGCACATGAAGTTCCTAAACTGCTTTCCATCCTGTTTGAAAAGTCATGGCAGTCTGGTGAAGTTCCCACTGACTGGAAAAGGGGAAACATAGCCCTTATTTTCAAAAAAAGAAGAAAAGGAAGACCTGGGCAACTACAGGCCAGTCAGTCTCACCTCTGTACCTGGCAAGGTTAGGGAGTAGATCCTCCTGAAGGCTCTGCTAGGGCACATGGGAAATGGAGAGGTGATTGTTGGCAATCACCATGGCTTCACCAAGGGCAAATCATGCCTGATTAATCTGTAGCCTTTTATGATGGAGTTACAGGATTAGTGGATAAGGGAAGAGCAACTGATGTAATCTGCCTGGACTTGTACAAAGCATTCAATGCTGTCCTGCATGGAATCCTGGTCTCTAAATTGGAGAAACATGGATTTGATGGATGGACCAAAAGAGTTGTGGTGAAAAGATTGATGTCCAAGTAGAGACCAGTGATGACTGGTGTTCCGCAGGGATTGGTAATGGGGCCAATATTATTTAATATCTTTGTTGGTGACATAGACAGTGGAATTGAGTGCTCCATCAGCAGTTCTGCAGATGACACCAAGCTGTGTGATGTGGCAGACAGGCTGGAGGGAAGACATGCCATCCAGAGGGAACTTGACAGGCTCGAGAGGTTACCAACCTCATGAAGTTCAACAAGGCCAAGGACAGGGTCCTGCACCTGGGTTGGAGCAATCCCAAGCACAAATACAAGATGGGAAATTAGTGGATTGGCAGCAGCCCCAAGGAGAAAGACTTGGGGGTGCTGGTTGATGAAAAGCTCAACATGAGCCAGCAATGCATGAGTGCAGCCCAGAAAGCCAACCACATCCTGGGCTGCATCAAGAGAAGCGTGACCAGCAGATTGAGAGAGGTGATTCTCCCCCTTTACTCCTGCCTCATAAGGCCCCACGTGGAGTACTGCATCCAGCTT
The DNA here is from genome assembly GCA_033124195.1 of Coracias cyanogaster. Lineage (NCBI taxonomy): Eukaryota > Metazoa > Chordata > Aves > Coraciiformes > Coraciidae > Coracias > Coracias cyanogaster. The sequence continues at coordinate 32,934 of JAVSBS010005534.1, read as the reverse complement.
TGGAGCCCCCAATATAAGAGGGACATAGATCTGTTGGAGTGTGTCCAGAGGAGGGCCACAAAGATGATCAGTGTGCTGGAATACCTCTCCTAGGAGAACAGTCTGAGAGAGTTGGGGTTGTTCAGTGTGGAGAAGAGAAGGTTCCAGGGAGACCTAACACAACCTTCCAGTAGCTGAGTGGGGCCTGCAAGAAAGCTGGGGAAGGACTTTTTACAAGGGCTTGTAGTGATAGGACAAGGAGTAATGGCATTAAAGTGGAGAAAGGGAGATTAAGATTAGATGTACAGAAAAAGTTCGTCAGTCTGAGGGTGGTGAGTCACTGGAACAGGCTGCCCAAAGAAGTTGTGGATGCTCCATCCCCAGAGTGTTCAAGGCCAGAGGGGATGTGGCTTTGAGCAATCTGGTGTAGTGGGAGGTGTGCCTGCCTCTGGCAGGAGGTTTAGAACTAGAAGATCTTTAATGTCCCTTCCAACCCAAACCATTCTATGGTTCTATCATTCTATAATTGACAAAGGAAATATTTAAAGAGGAATTATGGTAAAAGGGATTAAAATTCTGAACTGAACAATGGTAGAGGTTGTTTTGGTTTGTGGTTCTTTCTGTTTGTTGTTGTTGGGTTTGTTTGTTTTGTGGATTTTGTTTTTCTTTTCCAAAACCTAACTAATTTCTCTTCAGTGAAAAAATTTACCTTTTTCCACTAGAGGTGGAAACTGACAATAATAAGTTCATTAAAAATATATAATAAATAGTCCAATGCGTCTAATATTTCATATAATAACTAGTCCAATGCATCAAGCATTGCTATTTTAAAAATAAATAAAATATAAACCTTTTTCCATTAACTTCTAAAAAAAATCAGTGAAAAATGCATGGAATCTACCTATATGTATAATGAAATACTTCCATTTAAGTATATAATCAAGAAAGTGACATTTTATATAGTTAAGATCCTCTAAAAGTTAGAAAACCTAACTCAGGGAGGAGAGGAACTATGAAGATTTTAGTTTTTCTGTTTATATCACATGTATCTGTATATTTGCTGCATTTCATTGAGAGGTCATTCATGCTCTACATCATTTTGTCATTCCAGTCCCTTAACTACCTACTTTTTTTCTAGCTCTGACACTACAGTGAGAAATTTGCAGTCATTCTCATGTCCATGATAGACCATTTTAAGTTGAATCAAGACAGTAGTTATAATAGTATGTCATAATAACAAATGGCTAACAACTCTACCCCTTCCAAAATCTAAGCACCAAACCTGAACTCTACAATCTTTCCACATTTCCTGGGGGCCTTTTATTTGACATTGTTGGGAGGCTGGCTGGGGCTTTTTGATGTTTATTTTCCAAATGATATTTTCTGTGGAGTTTTGGTAATAACAACTCAGGAATAAAAGACCTGAAAACTATGAAATTTCTTTGTGAACTTTCTCAAATAGTTTATAATGTTTTATGCAATTTAAAAGAAACTGGGGCATTGCAGAATAAGTCCATATTCTAGAGTTTACTCAGTTGAGTATTTTCCTAACGAAAATTATTTTAAGGTGCTCCAAAACAAAGCTAGAGTGTTTTTTTAACAATGACATTTTGTCCAACAAAATGTAGCTAGATCTCTATAACATGGCTTGGAAAAACAAATATTAACAATTATTTATTTGTCAATTATTTATTCCTATAAATTAGTGAACAATTGCATAAATTTTGATGCTCATATGCATATACAAAATAAAGCAAGTTATCCAGCTATTTCAGAAATACGGATTTCTTGAGAAACATATCTTCTGTAAAACACACTATCCACAAATTCAGTGTAAAATTAGTGGAAAGCCTTGGTAGAAACAAAAAAGAAGCATAATATAATAATCTCAAAATAGTTTTTTCTAAGATTTTAAAATTAAACACATGAAATGTAGAATTTTAGAAACATCAAAGAAGCTCCTTCAGCATTTTCAATTTTTTTCTAGGTATATTTTTCCATATGTTTATTTCATATTGATTATTTTTCAAAGAGATTAATAAGACTTTAAACTGCCCAGCAAAACTACACAAACAGAATTCAAGTGTGTGTGCTTATATATGTTCATATTATTCATTTACATAATCTAAGAAATTAAAAAAAATCTCAAAATGTAATTTTTATATAATCTACATTTTTCTCCAGTATTTCATTTTGGTCATAAAACTAAAATCTACTTTCTTTGAGTAGATGAGACTTAAAATGGAATTGTAACATTGCTATTGTTAACCATGCTCCTAGAAATTATTTTTATATTTCTGATTTAGTACATATCTTTGATCACATTAGTGGTCTCAGGAAATAAAAGCAATACTATTATATTAACATCTAATTCTTAGCAATTTATTGCATACAACAACTGTATGATTAGATTACCATACTAATTCATATGGTCTGCAATGAAAAATACCAAAAAAGCACGTGTGATTGACATGATTTGTGGTTATGGACATAAAAATAATTAATAGCTTTAAAGAAAGACCATGAATTCTAACTTTTTCTACTTTATTAACACTACAATCATATATACACACATTATACCTGTTTCTCTCACCCTATCTATTTACCCAGTCTCTCAAACAGTTTTCCAGGAGACAATGCTAACATTTAACAATCTATGTCATGTTTTACAAGGATCAGCCCAATGAGAATTTTGCACACATGTACAAATCATGGAAAAGAAGGATAGACAATGACAATACAGAAAGACCTTTAATACTAAAGAGAAGTTTGATTTTAGCCAACATTTGCTTCCAAATACAGGAAACAGCTCGACTCCATTCCAGAATAGGTGACATGTTTATCTTACCTTGTGCCCTCCTGTTCCCCAGCAGTCTTTGACTTACCATATTGTGACCTTTATAATAGCTTTATAGAGGATCAATCAGGCCAAGACAGAGCTGTAATACAAAGAAGTATTCACTATTTTATATTGGCTTAAACTAATAGGTATGACAAGTAAAACACGGGTGATTGATTTCCTGACCTTTAAAGTGTTTTATATGTAAAGTGCATAAGTTCCAGTCATGCAAGATATTTAATGTTAAAAATGAATTTTAATGTTTAACTATATTTGTTACATGCTGCCAGTGGAACTCACATTTCATGACAGCAGAATCTACTGTTTCATCTGAATTAAATGACTCTTTTAATGAACTTCTGAGATATCTTTCCAGTTCTTTAAAGTATAATATGAATATCCTAAGAATAAGATCTCTTTTAATAGATATTCATTTTATGTGATTACGTACTGAATTGGAATCAAACCAAAATCAAGTTCAGGAATTTTTCAGGCTAACTTTCCAAACAGCTACATAAACTACTAATGTATCTTTGGGCCTGAATATAAAGTGATGGCACTATAAATTGTGTGGGAGTGGAAAAAATGGATGAAAAATGCAAAAGGTTCTGACAAAAATCAGAACCTGTTTCAGAAATAAATTAATAATCAAACTAATATAAAGAATTCATTGAATCTGTATGCATTCGTTCACTACAGAAAGTAAGTTTTGAGCACCCAGTGATGACTTTTTTTATAGGAGACTTTGCTAAGATTTTCTAGACCCCACTATGGCTTGAGATATGCAAAATAATGAAGATCAATTTTTATATGTGAATCGAGGGATCTTGTCAACATCTCTATTATCAAAATCACAAAAACATTACACAGCCACATGTTAGAATGGGTTCTTTTAGCCATGGTTCTTCTCATTTCTGAAGTATAAGTTTCTTAGACACTGAGGCAAGATGTGGAAACAGAATGAGATTGTATTTATCTTTAGAAATAAAAACTGTTGGCAATTACGCAAAAGAAAATAAGAGAGTGATCATTATAAATATTTGAAAGACTGGATTCAAGTGAATTTCCTGAACTTTCTTACCATTACTTTGTGCCAGTGTTCTTATATGTAGCGAAGATACGCTACATGTCATGCAAATGGTGGGGTAGCCATACGGTATAATTATATAAAATAAACATGCAAGTAGCAGTTCTGATATTTAGTTGGTGACTAATTCTTAAATCATAAATGCTAGAAATTGTGTTAAATTTCTTGATTTAGCACTCCTTCCAAGGAGTAATTGTCATGTCTCCCTCCTACACGGTAGTGAAAGAATATACAAACAGCATATGAAGCCTAAGAGTTCATGTACTTATCCTGCTAGATGATTAGATGCAGAAAAATAAAGCACTGCAGGAAATAGCGTGAGATCAGCATGATTTTCCTCTTTCTCCATCTCCTGCAACTTTCTTCCTCCTTTGCTTTCTCTTTTTTTTTTTTTTTCTCCAGTTTTCCTTACTTGAAGAGTGTTCTAGTAAAAACAAACAAACAGAATCAGTAACTCCTTTCTTGAAGCCTGGCAGGATTTGATCAGGAGAATTATTATTTTAATTACTATTGCTTTAGAAGTGGAGAAGACATAGGGATTTCTTACTTTGACACACATTTGGTATTTCAATTTGGAAAAGTGAGACCTCCTGAAATTCCCTTTTACAACTATTAAGTTATCCTGTCCAAGCTATCTTGTCCTCTCTAAGATCCTGCTCTCTTTCAAGATATCATAATCCTTATAGCAGCTGAACACATTTGCAAAGAAGAAAGTGTAGTTCATGTACTTGGACATTGCCAAATCGTCTAACAGAATGCCAAGTTAACTGAGTATGCTTTATCCCTGTTAACTGAGTATTACTGCTATCTGTAACTTTCATATTCGACAAATAAGAGTTGTGACAGTCATTTTATTTCTAGAAGAGTTACTTTGAAAGTACTTCTTGAAATGATGTAGTTGGATGTAGTTTTGATTTCAAATTAATAAAAGATCAGAATGTCCAACTGTAAGCATCTGAATAATGCAAGTCTTACATTTATCCACATTTTTCTAGGCGTCTTAGCCACTATGAAATTAAATTCTTTAGTCAATTCACACTTGAGTGTAGGCTACAGGTTAGGATACTTTTATTTTGTCTTCTTTAAAGAAATATCATGACAAGTGCTTAAAAAATAACTGTTATTAGGTCATACATTGTATAATTGGGCAGGGCAAATCTTTAGTGTCTCTAACAGTAGGTCATAGTAAAAAATGCATAAGAGGACTCATGTGTGAAGAAAAGCGTAAAAAACCTCAAACAAACAGAAAAAGACAATGAAAAATTATAGGGATCATATCTGCTGTTAAAAGATCTGAGTCTTTAGAAGGATACAAAATCTTGTCCATATTCAGACATTCAAGATTATTATCATGTTATTGATACTTCTCCACATATGATGCAGTTTCATAAAAGGACAAAGAAAATAACCATGGAAGAATGATCAAGACCTTCAGTGTTTTGTCCACTGCCATTAAGATTAAATAGCCAAGATCAGTCTGACACTGGAGATCATTATCAAATCTAAGATTCAAATTATATAATAATAAATCTTTAGTTTTACCTTTATATGCATATATTTCTATAGATGTAACATGTACTTCCTCCTTGTCCATAATACAATATTTTGGGTATTAAAATTAACTGATTATTGATTTAAAAAATTGTTACCAAGTACTTTTGGAGAAGAATATTTTTGAGGAAAACTGGAGAATAACCTCTGCCAGTGAATTTTTAGAATAGTTTTCTTAAATGTATTATATGACAAATACCTACATATTCATTATATATGAAAGGTAGGACAAGTTTTCTGTAACAAGTCTAAGAACATCTTCCTGAATTTCAGGGTGAAAGATTAAGTTAGAATGGTCAGAAAAAATCTACTGCTTATATTTGAAATACAGATTATTTCAGAACTTGAAAAGTCAACACGCAACAATTGTGTAGTTTTTGACAAATATTTAGAAATAAATACTGAATTTCTTGAAGATCTTTCATCTCTCTTTCCCTTAAATATTAACTACGATAAATAATTTTTCAAAGTAACTATACCTAAGCAATCACAGGTTAAACTAAGATCAAAATTCATCCTTGTGGTAATAGTATTTCAGCTAAGAAAATTTAAGTAAGATTAGTTAGTTAGTCACTCAAGAAAGAAATAAGTACAGAATAATGCAGTATTGGCCAGAATTATCCACCCAAAATAACGTAAAAGTGTGACATTGATCTGATTAAAAGGGAAAAAATGGATTTTTAATGTTTGGCTATGCATGAACTAATCATGATAAGCTCCACTCACAGTCAATGGAAAGAAATAGATACTTCCTGGTATGATTCATTGCAACCCGAAGGAAATGTCTAAAATCAGTCAGATTAGCTGTGCCCTAAAAGAACTGCTTTTCTCCACTAATCAGAAAGACTTAGTTGTCAGTGTCTACAATGCAGATGGTCAAATTTAACTAAAATATAACTTATCAAATTTCTGTAATACATTTACACTGTTTCCCGTATACCTAGCCAGATCCTATTTTCAAGAATCCTTTAGTAGTAGCAACAAGATGGAAAAATTTAAAAGGCTTATTCAATTCACATTTACCAGCCCCATGTCTTACATCATTGAAAATGTCTCTGAATCAAGCTGCCTAGGGAAAAATCCATTTTACGTAAAGGTAACCATTTAAAGTCAGACATCTAGTCTCAGTTTGTCAACAAGAAGATAATTTAATCGTGCAAATGGTTACTGATCAAAATCTTGTGTATGGGCAAGGAGGAATCATCTTATATATGCAATTAATTATTTATTGTTATTATAATTGAAATTTTAACAGTCGAATCCAAGAATAATTATTAGTTTAGATTCTGTTGTTACAGAGAAAGAGTGAATACTTCTATAGAGAAAAAGTATTAATAAATGCCTGTAGTTTAGTTAGGAGGTCTTCAGTGTTTGCTTATCCCCATTCCCTTATCATCCCATAGCTGTGCTCTTCTATGCCACATCTTGTGTGCCCACTTCTCAAGGCCTCTGCTGTAGTACCAGGCCTCTATTTCTCACTGCTATCATTATCTTAGGGTAGTAAAATGTTGGTAGTGCTGTTTAGAAGATATGCAAAAGCAAACTAAATTGTCTAGTCAATTAGAAAATTTACTTTCACAGATAAACCAAGTGAAACAAAGCTGCAGGCAGGTCAAGAAGATATCACATAGATGAGGTCCAATAAGCCTGAGTCCTGAGGCTTTCTACAAAGCATGTGGCCTGTTACTAGCAGTGTCAATACTATATTTCCAGCTACCGGGTAACAAAATTTAATTTTCTACTTCTATTTCAGGTAACAAAGAACATCCTGCCTTCCTCCAGCTGTCCATTTTAGATGCCTTATGATGTCTGAAAAGGAAGATTTGGAGGCCAGTTGGAATACTGGTGATGACAAATATGGTGCAATCTGCGTCTCTGAGACTGCAATTCATCCCAGCCAGACATAAATTATATGTGAGGAAGTGATTTTTGACACTCTGCTCTCTTCTGATTATAAGAGGACAATACTGTCCTGGTTCAGCTAGAACAGGGTTAATTTTCACCAGCAGTTGGGAGGGAGCCATAGCTAGGATAGACACCCAAACCAGTCAACAGGCTATTCAATACCATGCTAACATCACACCCACAATGGCAGAGGTGCTGAGACCAAGCCAGGGATTATCACTCACCTGAGTTCACAGTCTGTACGTTTTGTATCTCTTGTTTTGTACATTGTCTCCTCAGTGTTATTGTCATTGCTGTTCTGACTGTTCCTTTTTGTATTGTTGTATTAAATTTTCCTTATCTCAACCCACAAGGTTTGTAGTTTCCTCCCTCTCCCCAGGGGTGGGGGGCAGCAGGAGCAGCCATGTGGTGCTTGGGTCCTGGCTGGGTCTAAACCTCCACGCACAGCTAACTTAAACTCAGAAACCCAGATTTAAGAAAGCATAATTAAAAGAGAAGAAATAATTATTAATGCTGCAATAGCAGCAAACATTTCTGAGATGTCCTTTATTAGAGATTTGCTCCACCACTATTCCAACCCTTCAGCGTTCTCTGTTTTGAAGTCACATACCCATGCTAAACTGGCAAGACTTGCTAATACAGCACAGTGACATGTTAATAAGTTTGCTGGTCTTCAATATGTTCCAGAAATAACCTTTATGCCTTGTTGACTACTGTCTGTATAAGCATATCCTCTCTTTTTAGATCTGAAAAACCTTGATTGATTACATTTTTATTCCAAACATAAACCAAAAGTGTGAAATGCAGACTTTAACTGTCACATCTCTTAATTAATTTTCATTTTCCATGCTCTGTGAAAAAAACTGTTTCAGTCCTAACTCTCTCCTGTTCTTCACTTCAAAGAGCTTCTCTCTTAGAAAATAAAATAAGTTCTTAGACGGGTGGGGTAGTTAAGCTTACTATATGGGTTGCAGATAATGACATTCAAAGAATTTCCTCTATAATCATCCCTAAATGGCTGATCAGGGAGTGTGTATGGAGGGGAACTGATTAAATAATGAAAGCTATCCTTCAGCCAGTATAGTTAGCTGAACTGAATTAATCACAAGCTACTCTTTTTGAGTTCAGCAAAGGTACTGGTCTAGAGAGCTTGCATCAAAGATCAGCATGCTTTTGGGGATCTCTGAAGGCTATTTACTGTGTTAAGAATCTGAATTGCTTGCAAGCTCTTTTTTAACGATAACGGGAACGAATTCCAGTTGCTCTAAAGCCAGTTTTGGGTTGGTTTTTAAGTTATAATTGTGAATTCTAATAATGACATATACAAGCTTAAAAAACCAAAGACTTCTGATGACCGCAAGACATATTTTGAGTGCCTTGAAGTTTCTCACTGCAATAATTAGTTGTACTTGATATAATGAGCCAAGCGGTTAGCTGCTGTCCTGCACTATTTTTTTGTAGCTTTGTAACCTGAAGGAAGCTGAAGAGATTTAACTTACAGAAACTTTATCTTAGAGATTTTTTCCTCTGAGAAAGCAGTATTATATTCTGACAATATAAAAGTAGTACTAATTGGATACTTTATGCTGAATAAGCAATATCTCGTGTTGTTATGTACTTTTCCCTTTGAGCAATCCAAAAGCCGGAGACATTATACCGGACAAGTATCAGGTTTGGCCAACCTGCTACTGTGATCCGGAGGGGTTCCCTTGTAACTGCTGTGGATTTGGCCATCCCACAGTCTAAACAACGTACTCTAGTAGATGTCTCCTAAACATTCATGCTTTTGATTGCTGGTTATGGTTTTTAAATATTATTCATAGAACTCTATAAGTATAGTTAAGTGTAATTGATGCCGGCATCAAACTAATGTATGTTGTATATGTATATATATCTATTACATTAGTATTGAATATCTTACTTCCCTTGATACCCGGAAAAGGAAAGGAACCAGGAGGTAAGTGGGGTAAAATAAGGGTCAGAAAGAAACATAATATGTACACTCTACATGCACACATTCATACACTAACCACGAGTATTCACTGCCTCACCGAGTCACAGGGCGGAAATGTGGTGAACGGAGATTTATGCCTCACTGAGGCAGTGAACTCCTTTCCCAGCAATGCTTTGCCACTCCCATGGGCCTTTGCATAGACCTTTGCCCCCCAAGAATCCTGGGATTGTCGAGAAGGCTGGATTCTTCTAGAAAACGAGATAAGAAGTCTATAAAAGGAAGAGAAACCATACCTCTCTCTCTCTTTCTCGGCATTGGCAACCAGAGGACCAGGACTGTGGGCTCCTTACCCCTCCTGTTGAGGGGTTGGCTGAAAGCCAGGATCGAGCAACAACTCTTCTACCATCTGATAGATTCAGAATTTGAACAGACTCTACTACTATCTACTTACGAAGCAGAATGCGTGAGTTTTCTAATCCTGATTTTCCTTCCCTCCCCCCACAGCCAGCAAATGGCTTGTACAGGGGGGTCTGGAGAGAGACGTTTGAGCTCTGCCTTTACTCCAATTGGAGTCTTTCACTACAGAGAAGATAACAGCCATGGCTGTCTTCTTTGACCTTGGAGTTTTTTACTCCCTAACGAGCTTCTGTGGACTGTCTCAAAGACACAGCAAGAGAAGGGGGAAGAAAAGAAGAAGGGGCATAGAGACTTTACTTACATCCATTTCACTCACACACACATATTCACATAGCAACAGGGGGGTTTCTTGCTTTCTAACAAGACCCTTGTTTCTACCTTATGAGCTCTTGGTATTCCTTTTCCTGTTCTTGGGTAGAGGTTTTGGCCTTTGTGGATTGTTAAAGGATTTGGGGGATTATTAAGCTTGATAAGACACATTCTTTACTGACTATGATAACAGGATTGCGATTTCTAGGACTAAGATAGAGGATATGTACATATATATATATATAAGGGTGCTTTACAGATAGTTGCTTTGGATAAATAAATATATATTTTTTTCCTTAACAGGGGTGTTTCCTGGTTCCTGTAATTGATTGGGATGTTGGAGGGAGGTACCGCGCCTCAGATTCTGTTTGGGGGAGTGGTCTGGGACCCTAGTGGGTGGACTGCATCCCTTGGTGGGCAGACCTGGGACATCTAGGGGGGGGATCATGACAATATGCCATACCCAAGACTCATGTCTCTGTGTGTGTGAGAAAGAGAGGAAGGGAAGTAGGCCATAGAAGAGGGCTAGGCTAATCGTTCCCCTCATAACATGAATCATTACCACTAGATAATTCAGTGACTCAGTTCCTACTCTATATCCTGTAGAACTGCAAGAGCACCTCTTTTCCACACCCCCTGCTCCCCCTGATTACTAGTTTTCAATGCTGATTTCCTTAGGATAAATGTTTGGGAGATGATTTACCCACAGAACCAACAAGACCATCAACTTTTGAGAAGTTAGGAGGCAATACCATATTCTTAATCACTATTTTACAACATGGTAGACTAGACAAGCTCCTTAAGGGGGTTTGTGGGATTTGGGAGGACCTTTTTGCATAGATGGGCTGGCATCACAATTATGTTGTAAGGGGTTTTGTGAATTACTCCATTGAAAAACACGTTAGACCCTCTCCCCGTAGGCTGTGATGAATAATATGATTCACAGTGCTTGTAGCTCTACAGATGTATATGACAATGCTGACATTGAGATAACTTCAAAAAGAAGTTTCAGGGGTTACAGTGCTGGCATATAAGGGAGAAGAGATCTTTTTATAGAACTTGCACCATTATTCAGGGTTTTTCATTAATTCCCCATGGTGTGCTTTTTGCCTATTCATTTCTGGGAGTTGATGCTTCAAACAAGTAATTTAAATTTTTTAAAAATTTAAATTATCATTTAATTTTTTCAGTCATGAGATAAATATGCTGTTCTTTCTATGCAATTGTTCTGACTGCATGAAATGTTTACTTCTTTATAACATTTGTGGTGGCCAGAAAAAAAATATAAACATGAGTGAAGACTGAAGCTGGAATGCAGAGTATCACAGACTTGATTGAAACAGCTTAATGCCCCTGTAGAGCATTAAAGGAGATGTTCAATAAACCTGGATAAAGACAACTGTTTCATTCAAATTTTTAGATGATACTAAAATGAACAGACTTGTAAATATCAAGGAGAACATTAAAAAAAGAACAAACACCCAAAACAAGCAACAACAACCAAAACCAACCAAACAAAAAAACAACCACTCGCAAATAAATTAGTGGAAAAGAGAACCACAGGAAGAAGGTCAGAAAAGACTTAGGATATAAAAGGGAAGACAGCTTTCTGGGCCATCAGAATCAGTTCCCTGATACTGAAATGACAGAAACAGTATACTTAATAGATGTTATCTGAGGAGAGTAAACTGGACTCTACACTATTCAATATGAATCAAGCTGAAGCCACTTTGTTGGCCTAAAACTGCCTCTTAAGTACAATTTCTCTTTCCCTGCACACAATCACTCATTCTTAGATTGGTTAAAGTCTTTTAGCAGGAAGTAAACATACCGTTCAGTTTAGTTCTCATTGGTTCTTCTAGTTCCTGGTGTTCCTCCTACTCCTCCAGCTCTTCTTGACTTGCTTCCGCAATTCATGGTGAAGCAACCGCATTTCCTCCTGTTTTCTCTCCTCAAGGTGACCCTTTTGGAGGGCTACGTACCTACTCCCTTGTTTCGTGTGGCTGGTTCATTATATGACTGTTTTCCTCTAAGAACATTCCCACAGTTATCCATTATTTTGCTACACTGGCACACTGTCCAAAGTGTTCCAGCTTTTTATAAATCACATGCTTTTATTCTGAGTTCTTAAAGGTAGTAGTTAGCAAGAGGGACATGGAAAAGAAATCTCTGGAGGTAGTGTACAGACAGAAAAATAGATACATTTTTTAATAGAAACATGAAACCAAAGGAGCTCAATGCAACCAAAACCCTAAATTAATATCCTATACAGTTCTCTTTTAGTAAGTTGTTGCCACTGTTTAACCTGCCATATTAATGAGGGAACCTGAATGGTTTGGCATCTAGAAATTTATTGCCAAATTGAAAGGAATGAAGACAAGAGCTATAGTTGTGAGAAGGCCTCATTTAAAAAATATTTAAGATCTTAAACTCTGAGCAAGAAAGCATGAGGGTGCCCACATGTAGAACCAGATATTTTGAGAATAAACTGAAATACAGTTCAAGAATGAACAGAGCCATAAGAAGTTTGCTTACAAAAACCAACCATGATAACTAATACTACTAAGGTAATGTTTAAGATTTAAAATATGCAAAAACTTAAATTGCAATTTCAATTTCAACTCAGCTTTTTGAGAATATGTATATAACCTGTAACATACACTGCAATAATCTTTGCAATTGAGGTTTTATAATTTCTCATGATCTGTAAATATTTTGCTTGATCTCAAATGAATACATTAAACAAATTAAGTCAAACAGAAATATATTTTAAAGTTATTGTTTGGCTTCGTTTGTTTAATGAGCTGAAAACTTAGTTATTAACAAAGGTCTAACAAACATGTTCAGTCAATCCACCTACCCAAAGAACTGCTTTAGTTCAGCACATTGCCGTTTTCTACAGTACAGTTGCATTCCCTTCCTATTGTGTGAGGAGAACTTAGATTTCTTCTAGGAGAACTATACAGAGCCACCTTCAGTATTTTTAACTCAAAGAATAATTTTTTTTCTACCTCTGCTTTTTCACCCACAAGCACAAAACATCTGTGCAACTTTGTTAAGAAGTGCTGTGTGCTTAAGTGGCTAAGGCAAAAGCAGATGTGTTCCACAAAGTGTTAAAATTTGAGGCATAACTGCAAGAATAACTTCAGCTTGTCTGAGTATTGTTTTCTCAGGTTGCAAAACCCACCGTTTTGGCCATTCCTGCATCTCTTGAAGATACACAGATAGAAATATTGTTCCTAAAAATAATAACTGAGATTTTCTTTCACATATGTGATTTTAAAGAAATGAAGCCCAGTAGATTTCACAGCTTTGGTTACTCTGTAGTACCACATACTTATGCATAAGGGGATAAAAATTTACATAGGCCTGTGATTTCTTGGTTTTAACCTACACATTATTTTCTAATCAGTTACAGTGCTGGATTGTACCTCCCCTCTCACCACAAAAAGAAGAAAGAGGCAAGCATCTGAAAAAGATTATATACCAAAAATCCTAGCAGCTAGGAGACCTGCCAGTATCATTCCCCTGAAGACAGCTCTTCAAAACACCATGGCAGCGTTTTACTGGTCCCAGCCCATAGAAAGCAAGGCATGAAGACAAGTCTGCCTAAGCCTACAACCCAGGCAACACCCATGCACCCCAAACAGCTGGCTGGCAACAAGTTGTAGGTTACGCAGCCCCAAAAATGTGCCTTCTCACTCTTAGCACCCAGGAAAGCCTTTTTAACCCCATCATAAAAGGCTCTGTCTGTGTTACACCGCACCTAGGGCTGAGAGGGCCCCATGGGGATAGGGATGGGATGGTCGACTGTAAGGTTGTGGTACCCAGGCGGCCCATGTCCAGGCAAACAGAAAATTCAGGGTGTGCTGGGGCCCAGATGACATTATCTTATGCTGCTTGTTAGCCTGCACCATTCACACCATTCCTCACTGTGTTGCTGGAAATCTGTACTCACCTTTATGTGGCTCAAACAACTGAAGCTTGGCTTTCAAAGATGTTCTGTTCCTGTATCAAAAGTGAAAAAATACATTCAGATTTTCAAAAGAAATTACACATTATTTGCTGGACAGTATTGGGTAAATGTCAGTGAGTTCAATGATGAAACCAAAGCTGGAGTCTTTGGAAAGCTTAGTAATCCATTACTGAGCTGTTACTCATTTTTTTAAAGACTGCTTTGTATCATAACAGCAATATTATATTTTGCTCTTTTTTCTTTCTTTTTTTTTTCAAAAACTTTGCAAAACTTCTAACATAATCTTTTCTGACAGTTCAGTAGTCATCTTTTTTGAAAATAAATCAGTCTTTGATTTATTTAATATTAATCTAAACCTGTCTTGTAGCCAGAAATCGTGTAAAACCTCAATGGATTTATTCATAATATATGCTTAGGCACATTTTACCATCTCTTCAGACTAAATAATATTAATGTTTTAAATAAGACCAAGATATAAAACTGTTGGAAACCAAACATAAGGAAAGCACTGATATGGATTTGCTGAGACAAGAGTATGCTAAATAAATAAAGAGCAAAGCATGTGAGAGAAGAACTATGTGTCACAATACCAGCCAAGAAAGAAGGGAAAGCTAACTCAGTGCTGATAAAAATAAAGGAAAATAATGGATGGTATACACAATGATAAATAGGAGCACAGTTAGTCTTTGCCAGAAGAAAGATGGTGGGGTCTCAACAAAGTTGGAGGGGGGGATCATAGGAGGAGACTGCCACTGCTACTCTTCTGATCACACAGTGAGCTAAAATAACCAGCACAGTTGGAGAGCTTTTCATTTTCTTGCGTGCTTGTGAAGATGGTTTTCTGCTCATCTGGGGAGTTGAATCAAATTATTATGTGATCAGATATGTACCACAGACAGGGGAAAGTAAGGTGGACAGGTAGGAGAAATGGAAACAGGTCATGCATCTTTCAGTGAAGAGCTGTTAATTTAGCACAAGTCATCTTATCAAAGTATCGCCTCAGGGATTTGTGCAAAAAACTTCTTCAAAGAGAAGCCACCGTACTTCTGACATACTCAGACAAAGGAAGAGCAGGATTTGCACAAATATTTGTGTGCTTGAATTTTTAAAATGATAGAATTTTATATTCTACAGCTTTTTCCTTTAATATTGGTGTGGCAAATGGACCCACCATTTTTAAAATGTCTTTTTAAGTCAGCTTAAACTATGACTAATCATCAGGGTCTCTTTCGGAAAACACAAAATCGGAAGACGGAAGCCGTGTTATCAGACTCGGCTGGCTATGAAAGCTGAAAGATAAACAAAACCTCCCTCTTTCACGGCGATCTTCGACAGAGAACATTCGCTACTCTTAAGCCTCCCTCCCCTCCCACCACCAGGCCTCTTGGCCAGGGGGGGAGGAGGGGAGGAAAAACTGCTGCTGCAGAGCTCCCACAAATTGCTCCAGCCGCTCTAAGAAGAACCTGGAGAGCAAGGGCGGAAAAGCAGCTGAAGGAGCTGCCGACAGGAGCAAGAAACACCCCCACATACCACCACTGGCCGC